>ML218679.1:417-26218 GCA_004785975.1 Popillia japonica
TTCGCTAACGAAGAGACACGAGATAATATTATGTATTTTAACAATTGTATCCTAAACGACTACAAACATATCATACCATTTTTCTAGATCTTGACAGAAATTTAGTCGAATATGAATCGTGGAGAATTGCGTCGAAATAAGCTGAAACCGTACAAAGTCCATGTTAGTCATAGTTTACTACCTGGTGATAACTTAAGACAAATGGAATATTGTAATTGGTTACCGGGAAAATGAGAAAACTGCGAAGATTTTTTGAATACAATCATCTGGTCAGATGAATCGAAATGTACTAACTGACCAGCTAGTAGCGCGGTGCCTAGTGTGCTTGCTTCCTAGTCCGCCAGTACTAGGGTCGAACTCCGGTATGTTCTTTCTGAATTTGGTTTTCTGTAGTTTCCCAGATTCCATGGCAAATGCTGAGAGGCAACATCTTAAGTTGGTCTACAACCGCAGGCATAATAATAACTCATTGTCAGCCGATGGCCACTGTAATTGTAACACACAATATCAAATTTTGTTTTCAACATATAACACATGGTTGAAATCAGAGAAAGAAAATCTTTCTAGGTGTGTCAAAATCCAATATGTCGCCCATAAGAAACAACAAAGTTGATGATGATCCAAAGAAAACGAAACTTCGTATAAAAATTTTAAGTACACCATTAGATAGAGGAGCAAAAGTGGCTTTGAGAGTGTGTCTTTAGTTTTTCTCTGCAAGACCTAATAAAAGTGCTACAAGCAAAATAAAAAAATCAGATCTTTCAGTTTTTTTGAAAAATCTCGAACGTCATTTGTTCTAAGTCTACTTTCTTTTCGGGATCATAATAACCACAAAAATTAGCAACTTTGCCAAATTTAAACCTACCGTCTATCTTCAATAATAAGCGAGATCGCAATGGTGAGGATCAAAAATGAATCAGCCTGTATACACATATTTATATCATGTCAATTTAGCATTTACTAAATCTATGACTAATATATCATTTGTGCCAATAAATTGTTTGATGACATTTTCTTTCCGGGTAGATTATCTTAATACTTAACTACTAATTTTGAGTTGTGTTTTTCTTCAATTTTTGTTCAATTTTATACATTCTAGAAAATTTTGTTATTTTGGTTAGTGTTGTTGTTATTATTATGGTCATTATTATTATTATTACTGTTACTACTGGATATGTTATCATTATTTTTAGAAATATGGCTTTGCTGATGGTTACATAGATAGAAATAGTTTTTTTATTGTATTTTAGTTTTTGCATTGTTTACTCCCTTTCTGTTTTTTTTTAATAATGTCCTGTTATTTGATTTGCCTGTTGGGCATTAAAGATTATTATTATTATTATTTACACTATGTAAATAGATCCTATGCACTTTACCCATCCTTAACATTACCTATTTTGTTTTAAATGACGAAAAAATTCTGCTTAACTTGATACTACTACGACTACATTCGTTTTATACGAATACAAACAGCACTCAACCTATAAAGTAGTAAATATTTTGACAGTTTTATACATACATATATTACTAAAAACTAATAAATTACAAATTACCTACATGCATTTATTGAAAATTATAATATTATAATAATATTACTGTACTCTGTATTTTGCAATACAAATAAATGTCCTTCAACTCCAATACATTTTAAAATTCTCCGTTCAAAATTTTTCATGACATTCTGCAACATTATTTAATTTCCTTGGCGTTCTTGTCGATTCTTTGCTGCATGCCATACAAACTCTTATATAAGACTACAAGAAAAAGTCGCAAGGTGTTAAATCGCATCAGAGTCCAGGCCAAAGAATCTCAATATTTGCCCTAATTTTACGGTGATCAAAAAATTCTCTCAAGTAATCCAAAGCTTCTGCAGTACAGTGACAAGGTGCCCCACCTTGTTGGAAATATGCATTTTGGGTTTCATCATCATGATCCAACTGATTGATAAATGATTCTAAAGTTTCTGTTCGATAGGTAGCGTTCCCTGAAAAAATGTTAGCCCATTAATTCGCCATTGATATATCGCTGCCCAGACACCTATTTTCTCTGGATATTTCAGAAAACAGTTTTAGAACTTTATCCAATATCGATGTTTTCTTAAACTGCATATAATCCATTGCAAAATGTGGAAAATCAACTTCAGATTCTTCAATGCAATTCTGAACAGAGTAAACTCATACACCATCAATTTTATTACCGCTTCGATAATAAGCTTTGAACTAATAAATTTTGCGTACTAAAGTCCCCCCATTTTAAAACCTATTTTTAAATCCGAGAAACAATTTGTATAAACTAGAATCGACGTAAAATTTTATTTGCTAACTGGATGAACTTTAAAAATGAACACATAATATGTAGTTATGTAAGTACATGCAGTGTATCCGTCTAGCTATGAAAAATAAAGCTTTTCCAAGACATGCTACAAACGAAAAGTCTGCTGAAAACTTATTTAACAACCCAAAATTATTTACAGTAAAGTAATGTATGTTTATTTTGAAATTCAATAAGAAGAATCTTATTAATCCTTATTGCACCATTATATTTCCATGAATATCGTCAAATTCTAGAAATATCTGAAGTATCTAAATCTAAAATAATAAAATAACTAAACATAAATGGTAGTTTTTCATTTATTCTAAGTATGCCATCTTGCATCGTTCTGCTGAAGCAAAAATATCGTCTTAAAATCAAATATCTGTGCAAGACCAGTAATCGTAGTTTGCCAAGAACAGACGTTAAGTTGCGCCTCAACCAAGTTTTTGGCATAGCTCGTTTAGCTCATTTCCGCCACAAAAAGAGTGAGGTACCTACAACAACACGCCAACTATATAGGTATGTACGTGTTTGGCTTAGAGTAGCGTAGCTGAAATGTGGCGATTACTGTAAATGGCTCAAATAATTTTTAAAAGTTGTAATACATATAAATACATATATGTATAACCATTACGGTTTCGTTGTCAACTACCTCAAAAAATTGAATAGACTATGTTTTTCACATTGAATTGTTGCACTCGTCAGCTATGAAAATGTCGGTAAAACGAGAAAAGTAGCCAAGCTATACTGTGCAAACAAGCTGAGCTAAAAAAGTTTTTCAAAATCGCTAAGCCACATATTTAAACGAACTACCGACAGCGAGTTCAGTTATATTTCAAAAGCAATTGATCTACATTGTCTAAGCATTTGTTTCTATCCACAACTATTCAATATTATACATACAGGATAATTCATAAAATTCCCCAGACAAATATTTCCATAACTAGCAAAAATATATAAATTTGAGGTAAACTTCGAGCACCACCATGAATCTATGTATGTTGGTTCCTTTTCTATAGATATTTTAAACAACTGGAATGAATATATTTGTATTGGTTCCAGTTCTGTAGGAAACCTCTACAGAGTAGTCAGGTTGCTGTTAAATAAACGGAGATTACAAAAAGAATTAGGGTAGGTATATTAAGAAAGTGGCAATTTATAATGGTTTCTCTTCCTTGACATGAGATTTATTAAATTGCTGTTTCACCCTATGGCCTGGTACCCTAATGACTAAACCATGTTTTTTAACAATTTAACCGAAATGTTTATACAGTGTGTCCTTAAAGTATGGAATAAATTCAGTTTGTGGGAAATAAACAGTTTTAACAAAATTTCCCGAAACAGGTCAATTTTTGATTTTAATTTGGTTTAATTTAGCGTTATAATGAAATATGTATATAGGGTGAACCATATGTGGGAAATGACGTAATCGAATTTTTTTTTAACCGCCTTGTATATTGTTCGAGTTTTAGAATATGCAGAATATCCTGAATCCAAAAAGGTATCATACATGTCGTTTTATTGACATTCCTTTTGCACTTAACCATTTAATATTGTGTGCATTTATTTATAAAAAAAAGCAACTGGGCGAAAAGTATGTCGATTAGTTTTTTGTGAAGTGTCACTATTTTTATTGATGTCCAATAGCACTTACATATTACAAGAATTGTATTAATTCGTGAATGTTCTGTCTTATTGCTTCGAATTAATTTAAAGTGAAATTAAGTGTACAGTAAACAATTGAAATACTTATGCTGATTGGGCATGCAGATAGATCGCGAACTTAGATGGGAGTGTGTGATTTATTTAACGATAAATATCCAGAAAGACCCATAACGCAATCAACTGTAAGTAAGGTTCAAAAGAAATTTCGAGGTACGGTTGAAAGTGCACGCAAATCAGGTCGTCAGTCTGTAAATTTTGATAGAAAAGTAGATGTTCTACTTGCTGTTGAAGAAGATCCGCATACTTCTGTTCGTAAGATTAGTCGTGATCTCGATGTTATCAAAACAACACTACACAAATTATTAAAACGGGAAAAATGGCATCCCTTTAAAATAAAACTTGTACAAGAATTCAATGATGCTGATCCAAATAGAAAAATGAATTTTGTGCAGTAAGGGCTACAGGTCGAACATTTAACATAAAGTCATGTATCTGTTATCATTAGCTATCAATAAAATTGATAAATAAGATTAGTCGCCTACTTTTTTGCAATTGATAAGATTAGAAATAGTTATTGGCGTGTACCTTTCAAATTCTAAAATTCTAAATATTGAATGTATTCCATACCTTACGGACACACTGTATAGTGCAACTAATAACACATTTCATCAATCCTTTGGGCAAAGACAATGTAGAAATGAGACAAAAGGCTGGAATTTACAAAATTCCATGTAATAACTGTGAACAAATAGCCCATTTTTGGTTTGGAAGAGCTGAATCTTCCACAGTAGCGCAAAATCTTATTAAGAACGAACACCACATCGAAAGAGCTAGTCGCAAATTAGCACACCAATTAATTCGCCACGTGAACTCGATGCGTATGAAAGCCTGTACTTGTAAATACGAGAATCTAATAAGCCGGTAACCAGCAATTATAGGAAATTTCTTCTTTTTTAAATCTTCTAAAATGATCGGCCATCTTAACATGTATTAGCGATAATGACTCAATTGTAAGGATGAATTTGTTACTGTTTTGTCAATACTTTGTAGAAGGAATGTTATTTAAACGTTGGTTTGTAAAACTTTTTCTCATTTAACATTCGGTTGATAATAACGACCCACGTGCTATCGAAATATATTTTCCAAAATAATTTAAAAGTTGTGGTGTTTGGAGTTGTGCAAATTTACTTGTGTTAAGCCTGTATTACACGGTCAAAGTACATCAAAGTTTTACCTCAAAGTTGTTCAAAGTCGCTTCAAATTCCTTGTGTAAATGACCACTTTAAAGGACTCTGATGACGTCACATCAAATTTTACTGTCACGTTAAAAATAGTTACTGCAACAAATTCTATATGATATTGTCCCTAGATATGATATGGTAGTGTTATATGTTTTAATGAAGATATTAAATTATTTAGGAGGATAATAATAATAATAATCCATGCCTTAGCATCCCCCAACAGCTTGCGCCAATTACAGGAGGCATCGGCTCGCCATGAGTTATTATTACACCTGCGGCTGTCACAATCAAGAGGCAACAGTAATTCACACTTTACATGTCTAGCACCGCAGCGATAAACATGTTCAAAAGAAATACAAGCAAATCAAAACTAAACAAAATAAGTACAAGAAAGAAAGAAATGTAGTCAAAAAGATGATAAAAGATAGCAAAGATAAATACTGGATCGAATTCGGCAATAAGCTCACAAAATCATTCAACGAAAACCAGAAAATGTTTTATAATACTTTGAAACAGATGAGATGACCAAAGCCCAATAAGCTAAAGAATGTAAAGGATAAAAATTGAGCTATAGTCACTGGTGAAGAAGGAATTATAGAAAGATGGAGAGAACATTTTCAAGAACTTCTGAAAGAAGAGGAAAGTGAAAAAGAAATAACGGAAACTGTAGGATATAGGAAGTTTTAGATTACAACGAAAGAATAACAGAAGCAGAACTAAAAGAAGCATTACAGAAAATGAAAATGGGAAAATCACCTAGACATGCCGAAGTTACGACAGAAATGATCAAATTCATGAATGATGAGAAAAGAGAAGAACTTCTCGATATTATGAATCAGGCTACACGCGAAAAGAAAGTACCATCGGACTGGCAGATAGGGATCATAAAGATAATATACCAGAAGGGAGATAGTATGAACTGCTAAAATTTTAGAGGAATAACACTAGGAAGTACAGTTGGAAAAACATATACCAGGATTTTAGAACAGAGAGTTAGGGACAGATTGGATGCGACTTTGGAGGAAAGTCAAAGTGGATTTAGAAGAGAAAGAAGGACTAGCGATCTAATTATCTATAATTAGGCAAATATCAGAGAAAGCAATTAGAGCTGGAAGACAAGTACATGCCTGTTTCATAGATATGGAAAAAGCCTTCGATCGAGTACGAAGAGAAGATGTTTGGAGAGCCCTGGAGGGCAGATGTATTGAAACGGGACTAATACAATGTATACAAAGCCTTTACCGAAAAACCGAAAGCTATGTAAGAGTGAGAAATGAAAAATCAAAACCATTTCTCAGTAAGATGGGATTGAGGCAAGGGTGTATTCTCAGCCCTATTCTATTTAATCTGGTAGTGGATGAAGTAGTGAAAAAATGTAAGGACAGAATAAAACCGTATAACGTCGGATATTGGAACATGAAAAGCATATGTCTAACAGAATTGTGCTATGCAGACGACATGGTTATATTGGGAGAAACAGAAAAGCAGCTACAAGAGAATATTAATATTGTGAAGGAAGAATTGAAAAAACATAACATGAAAATAAATAAACAAAAAACCAAAACCATGATAATAGGACAGCAGCATAAAAAGCATAATCTATCAATAGACGAGGAAATAGTGGAACAAGTGGATAAATTCAGATACCTGGGAGTAATGTTAAATGAAGAAGGAACCTTAGAGATTAACGAGAGAGTAACAAGAACTGGCAAACTGCATAACAGTATAAAATGTAACTTCCTGACACAGAAAAGAAGTCCCCAAACAAGTGAAGACCGAAATAGTTAAGAAAGTTGTGAAACCAATATTGATCTTTCCTGGACAACAACACAAAGGCAGAGAAGTAGGTTAACAAGTGCAGAAACAAGATTCCTGAGGAAGATCGAGGGAAAAACACGAATGGACAAGACCCGAAACCAAACTTTTCGAGACAATCTCAATATCGATCCGGTCACAGTGACGATTGAACAGAGGCAGCTGAGATGAATAGGACATTTAGTGAGAAGGGACGAAAATAAACTAGTGAGACAAGTTTTTGAAGCGAGGGAAGGGGGAAAAAGGAAAAGAGGCAGACCAAGAAAACCATGGAAAGAAGAAGTAAGATTAGCAGTAGAAAAGAGGGGAGTGAACTGGGTAAATATGAAAGGAATGGCAAGAAGCAGAAAAGAATAGAGCGAAATGTTGAAGATGGTACCGGAGACCTCAACTGCAACATAACTCGACATCGAAAGGTATAAGATTAAGTAGTAAGTAAAAACTAAACGTGCAAATAACGTTACACAGATACACCATATGCCAAAAGTTTAAAACATTATTATTATTATTTATTATGTACGCAAACACCGGTATGTAAATATTATACATAACAAGTAGCTTTAAAATTAAGTAATTTGCAACACTTCAGTGTTGTATTAAAACGTCGCTGAAGTAAAAAGTTAATTTTCTGCATTTGCAACGTTTAAACATAGTATACACATTAACATTAGAGTACCAGATTAAGTAACTACTAATTACAAGTATAGTAGTACAGTTGATTAAGTATTTTTGTCAGTATATTATTTCGTTAATTACTTTGGAATTATTTGAGATTTTATATTACAATACTATAGATACACAGGTAGACAATGAATTACAATTGCAATTATTGTATTTGAATGCCGTGTCAATTATAGGATAACTAGAAAACTCCACTACTTCAGAAATTATATTTTAATTATATTAACTTTTTGTACACTTACCAAAAATCAGAGCCTTTCTGTGGACATTTTAGCCTGGAAATATAAAACTACTTTAGACTAGTTTTCATACACGATATGTTAACTACTGAATAGTAAATAAAGAATTACAACGCAAAACTATACAAACAAGATAATTGCAGTACGCTGTTTTTATTATATTAAACGTATACATCAGAACCTGAAAAGTAATCAAGATATAAAACAATTACGATAATACTACCCACATACTTCCAATGTCAAGTGAAAAGTTTTTCTAAGACAATCCATCGAACCACTAATTACTTACGCCTGAGAGAAAGCAGACAAGCAACCCAATAAGGTTTACTTTATTGCTTACAATACATATACATACCTGTCTCTATTACACCTAAGTATACACATCGAAATATGTAAAGTTTAAAAACTTGCAATTAAACAGCACCTTTAACAGGTGATACATTTTTATCAAATATCGTCAAAACCGCGCATGACGTCACTGCGAAGGAAATTACATTTGAAATTTATTTCAAGAAAGGTTAAAATCGGTGGTTTTGTAAGCGGGATTTGTATTTAACAATTAATGCTTCGCAATGACGTATGCGTAAGATGCGCGTCGGCATACCTGTATCTGTGTATCCTGGGTATTACGGTTTGGATTGGTAGTCCTGAACTATCAAGCGTAGTTTTGTGTCACAAGAGAATACTGCGCCACTATGTATCGATTAAATTACTATGACACATACCGTGGTCTTTTCAAAAAAAATAATTCACTAACCTATTTGCTATTTACATCTACGAGATTTTAAGTTTTTATTTCAAAAATGATGATGTTTTCAAAAATAATCGTTTCCCCCATAATTACACCGCGCAACGAGCTTCATTATTGTCATCTCAAGCACCGTTTAACTCTAACAGACAATAACTTTCTATACACCTGTATTAAATTTTAAAATAAATTGCCTGTACACATCAAATCTGTAAAACATTTAAATTTATTTCGTAGAACAGTATTTGACCTATTACATATGTAAATTAGAACCATACTGTATCGACGATCTTGGTGCTGGTCTATAACTACTTGTGCTTTATTACTAAAATGTTATTCTGTTGACGTTTGTTGAATGTAAATGTACATTTAGAATAAAAAAACATTTATTATATTTATTATTATTATTCACCCAAGTCCACAGTTTTCGGAATTGCATTTCTGTAAAGTATTGAACTTGATGAACCAGTCAAAGATGCGTTTGCACAATTTTTTTCGAAGAAAGCGTTGATTATTTCTTTCTATATGTATATATTTAGATATCAATGTATTTATTTATTATATTTAAACGCATCATGTATTAATTAAAACCTTTACAAGATTTGGTTAATATCACGTTCGATTCGTTATAAAATGCGCGTCCTCATTTTATTTACGTAGAACTTGCTTTATGTAACTCGACCGCAACTTCATTTCAATTTCTCGCAATACATAAACATATTTACATACATACATATTGATGAATGATAGCTTAACGTACACATCTAGATTATTATTATATTCGTTGTACATACGTGATTGAATTTTATTATGTAAATTAATCATTTACTCTATTGCATAACAATATTTCCCAATTTATTTTAATAATACTGGAATTAGCATTAATTATCAGCCTCAGCAAGAGAAGTATTAAGCACGATTATCCTCACTCACAAAGCCAACGATTAGGCAATTGTTTGAATGAAATATTCTGTAATGCCAAGCCAAATATGTTAAGTATGTTTTACGTATAGAATATAGGGTTGATATTGTTGTGGTAACACTTAAATTGAAAACTAATCTGACAAGTATTCACAATTACTAGGAATATATGAATGACTATAATAAAAAAGTATGTCTACTTTCTTACAACTTAAAATCATCAACAACGAACAACGTCTATTTGTTAATAATCGTTGATATTATTCTTTAAAAAAGACTTAACCGGAGATCTTAGCATTATTATTTTTATTTAGAAATACATGATTGGTTATTATTTCCCTTTTAATTTAGGTAATATTTTAAAACAACTTTTATTACATTACATGGTGTTGCAAAACATATAATACGCATAACATATCTTATGCGTTTATAGTTTGGTTTCTAATAAAACTTTAAGCTTAGTTAGGCCACTAAGTGGCTTCTTATAGGATCAAACTAATTATGATAGACAAAATGTGAAATAAAATATTAATTTGCTAAATGCCATATTGATAATTGCAAAGTTTATGCCGAAACCCTTCAGGACACACTACAACACAACATTAATTTAGTTATTATATGAATTTCTTTGTCTGTAAATAATTTTGTTGATATGGCTAGTTGTTTATTAATTGCCCGAATTAAGTGTCAATTTTATGCCACTGAAGAATTTGTGTAACGAAAACCTAATTTGTAAAGGTTCTGGAATAAATTGCTTTTTAATCGAATTAAAAGTGTTATAATTGACCTAGAAGTGGAAAAAAAGTATCAGCAACATAATTTATTATATGTATATCTTAAAGGAAATGAATGTTTTCTATATTTTGCAAATGCATACTAAACAAGCGCTAAGCTAAGCAAACAGTTTTATACTTATAAACCAATGAGCATTCACTGCCTAGAGGCTTTCTAACAAAAATGTTCAAATAGTCACAATACCGATTTGTTTCAAAATGAAATTGCAAATAAGACGATTTTCTGACCTGCTTCTTATCTTAAATTTTAGAATAATATGCTAGAGTGCAATCGTTGGTACAAAACCAACAGTCGTTCTCTTATACCTTGTAGAAGAGCAATTACATACAGAAACAATTTGCAGCATTTTAACATCCCCCTAACTACGGTTTTTCAAACTTAGACCTTAAATATTTTCCTTGTTGTTTCCAATGTGATGTTATAGCATGTAGTTCCTTTCTTTGGGTGCAAAAAGTTTTTATGCTTCAAAATATTTGTAAAAATGTTCATTACCATATCACACCATTCAGAAATGTGTACCATTGCTAGATACTTACTACACTTAAGTTATTCATATTAAGTGCTTAACGCTAAGAATTTGCTAATATACATCTAATGCCACGTACATACATTTATATGAATTACTAATAGCGGAATATACTAACTCATGGAACTTAACTAATTTTCTTTTTGCTTAACAAAAAACATAAGTATGCTACACGACGAAGAATTTATGTACTTTAAGTAACATAGTATCTTGTTAAAACACCGTGTATTATTCAATATGTTTTAAAAACAAGAAAATTTGTTAAAAACAAACAATCAAAATAAATTTACGGTATAAATAAGAATAAACAGACCTTGTAATTAAATATTATACAACGCTCAACTGAAATTACTTTCTCAGAAAACTGTAATACGAGAGAATTAACGAAAGTTAAACAAAAAATAATTGCAATTTTTTCAGCTTAGGTATACAAGAAAGAAATCGTAACACAGTAAGTATAAGTGTATACGTAATAAAAATGTGCTTGTACATTATATATATACATGTATTTTATTCGCAAAAGTAGTGAGACTCTTATGAGTTATTTTGTATTTTTGTAGCATTGTGAAGGTGTCTAATACTGATCTTATTGACCAACTATCTTCAATTTTGGCCGATATTTTCCCTTTCTTAATCAAATCTATGTGGCGAACCGCAACTCAAAAGAAGAACCTTGACATGGTACACGGACGGCTCAAGAATAGCAGGAATGGGGACACGCAATGGACTCAGTGAGCCTAACTAGCACTTCAAGATGCCTATGGGACTCCACTCCAACATATTTCAAGTAGAAATTTGTGATATACACTTATGCACCGTAAAGAACCTCAATAATAATATAATATCATGCTTCTACATAAGCTCCCTGCACGTCAATACAACATTTAGGTCGAGTATAAAGATCGGTGAACGCCTTCTCGAACGTCTCGACTTAAGCACTTCGCAGTTTCTCTGTCACTGCCGCTTCGATCGCCTCTATCGACTCGTATCGCTGTCCCTTCATCTTCAATTTCAACTGTGGAAATAGAAAATAGTCCGGAGGGAACAAGTCAGGTGAATATGGGGGGGTGGTCGATTGTTACAATCAGCCTTCGCGCCAAGAATTGCTGAACAATGATGGACTTGTTTGACGATGCATTATCATACAGGAGACACCAGTCTCCGCTGTCCAACATTTCGGGTCTACACTCATGTTTAAAGATTCTGCAATCATTTCTATCGTCATTCGACGGTCTGACCTCACCAACGCTTGCACTCGCTCGACATTTTTATCAGTCCGGCTCCGAACGTGAACGATCTGACCTCTCATAATCTTCCGTCGATTCTCTTCCATCTCTAAACCTTGCAAACCACTCAAACACACAACAGTTTTAATCACTTCATAAGTTTCTGTGGCCGTTTTGCGATTTTAAAACAAAATTTGATGTTCGTTCTTTGCTACATTCTTTAACAATGACACGATCACTCAGACACACTTTACTCGAGTGAAGGCTGACTAGTTGAAACTCGTCAGAACGGAATGAAACGTTGAGCGTGCGTAAGAGAAGGTTGTTGCACGCGTTCCGTTAATTGCGTAGATATAGCACCACCTGTACTGTTGCAACTGAACTTTTTGAATACAAGTGTAAGTAAATTTACTGACACTCAAGCGGCGTTGAAAGCTATTAGTGCCTACATATACGAGTCTGGTCTGTTACATTAATGTATGTGCAATTTATGGCAATTCGGACAAAACAACCACGTTGTTCTTCAGTGCGCCCCAAGCCAAGCTTGCCAAAGAGACGCAGCAAAAATAAGAATTATACTCACTACCCGAAATAACTAGAGCAGTCCCACTAATAAGATTTCACTAATGACACCGAAGGACTTTCTAGTTTTTGTATTGCCTCTACAAGTTTACAAGTTCCTGAATAGCTGCAGCTTTTTGAGATTGAAGTGTAAAACTACGATTTTAATACTTTCAAAATGTTCATAATAATAAAATGCTGCTTGTAGCCATGTTCCCCAACGTGTAAGAATCGGTTGTGGTGGTTCAGGAATATCGGGACACAGTCTGTGGAAATAACGAACACGTTTTGGGGATTTGAGAAGCACGACCTCTGTACTCGCAATTAGCGCATCTACTTCTGGATAACATCTACGTACGAATAGTTGCTGCCACCAAACTTAGAGAATGGATTTTACTCGTCACATGTAATAAGTTCGCACATTTTTTTTAAAAAACCTGGCCTACGGAAAGCATGGGAGTGAGACCATCACTAACAAACAGCAGCAGCTGATCTTTGCAAACTGCCAAATGTTGCAAGTTATTTAATACTAACTGTGATACTTTCTCGGCCATTAATTTTTGTGCAGTTGGTGCTTGCTGTGGTTTCATTGTTCGTACCATTATCTTAACAACAGAGCTTTTTCTACAATCTGTTGTTTCGTCCACAGACAGCCATAATTTCTTAGACTTCAATTGAAGATGCCTAAAGCTTGTGAATTAACGCAAGTAGAATGCGAATGGAGGATCCTCCCAATATTAATATTCATTGTGTATAGACATACCACAAAATATGTACAAAAAGAATCTTTTATTTCTTACATACTTCTTGTAATCAGAGCTGTGAAGGCTGTAGTACCAAAAAGCGGCAGCTTTATTTAATACATACGCTTACCGCAACAACAATTAACTACAAGAAATGTAACTGTTATATCAGGATATAAATTTTGAAATAAATGTAGTTCCTAGTTGTCTGCCTAGATCCCCATAGATTCGATTTGATATTTCAAAGGTAAAGGAATAATTTCCATATGACTGTTATATGTATTAAAAATATTAGTATAATATATGAATGTATTACAAGCGCGTGCTCATTTTAAGGCAAACATAAAATTAAGGACTTTATGAATACAGTAATCATAATTTACACAATGCACGCCATAAAATAGATAACTTTTCTTAATACGTACAACATTACACGTGACGATCACTAAAACTATTTTTAACCCATCTTTTGTTTGCATCATTTTAAGTGAATATAGATACCAAATAAAACAAAATCTCCCTAACCTTGTGATTGCAGCTTGACTTGCAATTAGTATAGACCAGTATAGACCAACAATACAACATGTTAATTGACAAATTGTAAACTATTGATTGTATAAAAATAGAAGTCAATGTAATAACTGGCCATGTAAACAATTACTCACTTACTAAATATAGGTAAATGCCGCTTATAATAAAATATCTACAGGTTGGGAAAAATACTATCTATCTGTTGCATCTTTTGAAGCAGCAAATTAAAAAGAAAATTTCAAAAAAAAAAATGTGTACATATGTATATACACTATGCTCATATAAATTCTATAAGTTCTATGATTAAAGAAATTAAATAACGATTAAAAGAAAATTAATAATGGTCCACTGTCCTTAGAAGACGTTTCAGAGACCTCTTACAGACGCGGGACTTGTTATGTGGATTTTCCTATCCACAACATTCAATGGAACTAATGTATCGACTTTCTGACGGTTATATCATTAGCAGGAAGGTATGTATTTGCTGTTGACTACGAGGGCGCATTTTCATGTTATCTACCTAGCCCTCAAAAGAAGCACATAAGAGAACAAAAAAAGATATTTTTGCGACATAACTTCCTTCAATACTAATATGTATACTTATTCCATCTTTTTCCAGTTGCCCCATACCCTCAGAAAAAAATTGCTTCGGTAATCCCTCTAAATATTCTTCAACAGCTTCTTTGAGTTCTTCATCAGAAGGAAAACGCTTTCCACTGAGATGCTTTTTTAAATTTGTGAATAAGAAATATGACGGAGTTAGGTTGGGGCTATAGGGCGGATGCCTTAACTCTATAAACCCACAGTCATTGATTATCTGGTGAACTTTGTTTGTCTTATGAACCCGACCCAATGTTCAACAATAAGTTTATTTGTGGATAACAATGCGGACGTTTTTCATCCAGAGTAGTTTTTAAATTTTTAATTGTGTTTCCTCCATTTATGGTAGACCCTCTCAGCATATATTTAATAAGCTAGACAACTTCAGCATCCCAGAAAAGAGTTGCCATCAGCTTTTTTTCCAGAAAATTGTGTCTCGGCCTTCTTTGGTGGTGGAGAGCCCTTGTGAACCCACTGCATGGATTCTTGTTTAGTAGGAGGGTCCCAGCAATATACCCAAATCTCATCCTCGGTGATAATTCGAGATAAAAATGTTTTGTCCCTCTCCAACTCAACCAAATTTTCTTGAGAAACTTCTTTTCTGTACAGTTTTTGTTTAAGTGTAAGCAATCTGGATATCCACCGTGCAGACACCTTTTTCATATCTAAATCGTCCTGCAAAATTTTAACGACACTTGTTTCGGATATACAGACTTCATTGGCAATGACAGAGATCTTCACGCCGATCTTTCATTACCAAATTTTCGACTTTTCGCACAATGTCTTCAGTTCGAGCTTCAACCGGTCGTCCGGACTTTGGGTCATCATTGATTCACTCTCGGCCCCATCGAAAGAGTTTAGACCAATATTTTACTTGGAACTAATATGGTGTATCTTCCCCATATATGTACAGCAACCATTCTTTCATGAATCTTTTTCGGTCCATTGTCTTATTTTGTCAGGAGCTTTATTACGCTGCGATGTTCAACCTTAGTTTTATTCATTTTATCGAGAAATAGACCGTCTCAAATCTCTACAAGCAGCACAAACTAAACACAGCCTAGCACATGTACTTCTAGCAGTGACAGCAATTTTGTTGACATCATCACTCTTCTGTTTCATGGCTAGGTAGATATCATAAAAATACGCCCTCGTATTTAAATATGTAGTGTCTGCATATTGCTACTGTGTGTTTCAGATCATATCATGTACAAAGACAAAATTGTGACCGATTAACCGTCGGCTCGATGTAACAACATTTTTCTACAATATGTGGTAGTTCCTTTCATCACAGTCCCATCAGTTTTTTTGCAGACCTGCATTCCGGGCATAATAAAAACAACCCCAAACCATCACAGAAGTTCTTTCTTGTTTAATAATTTGAAAAACACAAGCAGTTAGCATTTTTCCGCTCCTTGAAGGCTGCACGAAAACTCACCTCCTTTTTCCAAATACTTCGAATTTGGATTTGTCCGTACATAGCACCTCTTTTAAATCTTGCACTGTCTAGATTTAATTTAAGGATGCTTTTACACAGCGATGTACTTTGGTCTATGTATTGTCCTCTCTTATATGAGCAGTACGGAGCTAGAGTTTTCCTGCATTAGTAGCTCATTATGACAAACGTGTGAGGACATATAGTCTGTTCCTGCTTAATTCTAGCATGGTCTTTGCTCTTTGCGCTCTGCTCCTAGTGCATTTACTTAAGAATTTTGTACGTTCACCAGTGACGTTATTCGTTAATGCCCAGGACGTGCAGAGCACTGTACACTACTACCACTCCGAATGATATCATTCATATTAGATTTATTTATAAGAATTTTGCCGCGATTTACTCTCATGAATAATCTTCTTCGTGAAATCTAATTACAACACCACGAATTTCTTGCTACGTAAGGTTTCCTCTAACCATTTCAACAAAGTTTGATAGGACTTTTTTTTGTGAAACAAGCACTTGTTACTGATATGCACAGAAGAACATTCAGACAATAACTTAAGGTAGACAGTAATATCGCGCGCACGTACTTAAATATATTTCTCCCAGTAGTTCATTACTATCCATTTTGTCTCTAATATTTCCACTTATAGTGCAACCTCTACAGTTCGGACATGCGATCAATGGGACACTCCAGTAATGCGGACACCGCCACCATTCGGACATTTTGTATTTAAATCTCTCTTCAGTCCGGACGCCCACACACCTAACGATCCTCGATTCGGGGAAATCCGCAACACGCATATATTCGGACAATAGGACATTTCAGAACAAAGGAGCTTTAAAAAAACCTAAAAACCCTAAAGTAAGGAAAGCTCTGTATACGCAGTTCCATGTTCAAATTTCTTCGTATATTCTACGTGAAAACGACTGTCCAATGATGAGAGTGCCACTTAAACAAAATTTTGCGAAAATAGTTAAAGAAATGGATCTAAATGGAGACCAAATCTTTAATGCTGAAGAGTCGGCCCTCTCTTGGAGAGCACCACTCTTAGGGACTTCAGTGCATCAGACTGTAAAATCTGCTTCTGGTAGAAAAATAAGTATCCAAAGATAGATAAACTGTTATGCGTTGCTGTAATTCATCGGGAACGCATAAATTTCCAGTTTTTGTTCTTAGAAAAGTGGAAACTCTCCATGTATTTAAAAATGCATCGTTACCAGTAATATATAAAGGATTCAAAAAGGGTTGGTTCACTAAGAAAATATTTTCCAGTTGGTTTAATGATCACTTCATTCCTAACAATTTTGAGAGAGTATAAATAAACCTAAAAAAGCATTACTATTAATTGATAATGCACCTTTGCATTTATAGTTACTGAGGAATTAACAGTTGATCCCAATTTTCGCGTTTTTTAATGCCGCCTAATTATACAGCAATTTTGCAGATAACGACGACTGATATACAAAATATAATAAAGAATGTTGATCCAAACGTGGGTAATAACGAGATATTGTATTGAGATTTGTGAGAATATAAAATGGTAAAAATATACCAACAGGATATAACTGAAGAGGTTAGAAATATTGACGAAAGCTGCGATGAAGATGAAAAAAGCGACTTTATCGCAGTACGTAATGTATGTATGTCAGATTGAAATCATCAATGAAAGAATGAATGAAAACGCCGCTAATCTGCACAACCTCGATGATTTGGCAAACCGTAAACTGTATGTGTCCGGATTGTCGAGGCTGTACTGTACTTACCATTTGCTCTTTTGAAGTGATCGCTATACATTCGGGATTACCGCTTAATAAATATATGACTCTCCGACGATAAATAATAATTATGATCATGATCCTAGATAAATTATAGAATAAATTATACACCACCAATTATCTTGGTAATTATATACATTTTCCAATTTCTGCTTTCATTTTTTCTTCAAACTCGAAAAACTACAATTCGAGAAAAATGTGTATGCGTTATATAATAAAAAACCTTCATTTCCGTTGGTGCGAAACTTTTTGTAAAAATTATTGTAACTTTCTGTTTTTCGAATCAATGACTACAATTTCTACGGCAAGTACCCAACGGTGTCACTTCTACCTCTAAGGCAGAAGAAACCAATGAATTTACCTCTGTAAATAGCAGTAAATTCGTAATGTGTACACGGGTAGACAAATGTGTAAAATTTGGCCTTTGTAGGTGTACTGAATAAAAATACCGATATTTCTATATACAGGATGTAAAAAAACTAGACCTTTGAAACTTTGAAGAAAAATACATAATGTTAAAACGAACAGTTTGTATCAACATTATTTTTCTCTAAGACGTTTTGTTTTAATACTACATTGTAAAAGAGGAGATTGGCGACTTCAAAACGAAAATCAAACAATATATGTGGAAAAATTAAACTATTAGTGTAAACCTAAACACAAAATACGGAATAGTTACATGGCAATAGTGCACTCTTGTTTACAATAAATTTTCAATTTTTCCTCCATTAACCTCGCCACAAAGACGACATCGCCAAAGCATTATGTGTCTCACTCGTTCGAATACCTCAGAAATATTTTTATCAGCCGCAGCACTTATCCGAGTTACTAATTCTTCTTAGGTGGCAATGGGAGTCTCATAAATAAGACTTTTCATATGCCCCCACAAGAAAAAATCGAGCAACGATAAATCCGGCAAGCGAAGAGGCCATGCGATAGAATCACCTCGGCCTATTAAAAGTTGATTAAACGTTTGGTTCAAGTAATAATGCAGGGTGCCTGGGAATTGAGGAGGTACCACATCGTGTTGAAATCACATTTGCCTTCTTGTGATCAGTGGCACATTTTCCAGAAGCTCTGGCAAAACTTCTTCAAGGAAAATACGCTGAACGTTGGCATTCAATCGTAAAAGTAAAATGTACGGCCCTATGAGACAATTATTGGTGATATCTGCCCATACATTAGCAGCGATTTTTTCTGATACGATTGAATACATGTAGCATGGGGATTGTCCTCAGTCCAAACATGAGAGTTGTGAGAGTTAAAAAAAGCTTCTCTTGTAAAGCATACTTCGTCAGTGAACAATATAGAGGAACAAACTCCACGATGCGTTTCAGATTGATGAATGTACCATCGAGCAAAGTCTAAACGTCGTGAATTGTTTCCAAACATTTAAGCAAATTGTCAAACTACATAAAGCAGAAAATATATATTAAAACCCATTTCTTCATTTTAAATAGCAGCAAAACGTTAGCATATAAATCGCTTCCAGTTTTTTGCAAGTTTGCGGTACTATATTTAATGTTTTCATTAATTCTCTTTTTTATATTTGCTTATGTTTTGTTTGTATAATCTGGTTTTTATGTGCTACGGAATGTTGTAATTATAATTTGTTTCGTTGTATTTTAAAAACGACCTTGAAATACTTAACTAACGGTTAAAAATGCTACGGATAACAAAATTATATCGCCTGTCAACGTTATTTATTTATTAAGTTTTCGTATATTTTTTTAGTAGCAGTAATACTAACAGTAATTTTTGGAAGATCTAACCATTTAGTTTTCTCATCTCCCAACAAAAGATCTTTAAATTTTCTAGATAACCACTAATTCTAACAATAACATTAGAATTTTATTTAAGCAGAAAATTCATTTTGTATCATCAAATTAAACAAGAACATGATATCACAAATGCCGATCATAATGGACTTGTCTTTAATACTTTTTCATGATATAAAAACATAAATACGGTAGAATGTAATCCAAAAATTAAGAAAAAAACATTTCATTCAGGTACATGTAAAAACAGATAAAAACTTACAACGAAATACGTATCTACAGATGTGACCTTCCAATTTTGATAACATTTCAAACTGAACGTGTACCTTTATAAAAGGAGATTACATACAAGGAGTAAAATATCGGCTTGTTCTCCCAAATGCCCAACCAAACAGTGTCTTCTGAATTAATTCTTACTGTGAGTATTGTATTGCCGGCCTTCTGAAATTGATACCCCCAGATAATATGTAAAATATATCAAACAAGACGTAGTAATAGTACAATTCCTAGATGAGTTTATTCTAGATTGAACTTTTATCTACATATTACGGTGCTTCTTATGAATCATGAAACAGATTTACCTCAGAGAAATAATACTTTTAAGTTCCAACAGCTAAACCTCCCATCCTTCTCGAAGTTTCATCATTTTTTCGATTGATTCAAATACTCATGCTACATAGACATGGATAAACACTCTACAGGATTTTGATTTGCAAGGATGCACAGTGTACACCCTTGTGAAACTTTTGTAATAAACCCAGTATTTTGTGCTGTCTGGCACGAGAAGAACCTGTACTTTAAACACTTCTACGCAGACTAACGTTATTGCAATACTTGCATTACTGGTGTATATTAAAACTGTTCGCTATTGTAATACAAGCCCGTTATCGTATTGCAGTATGTAGCACATGAATGGCTATGGGGTATTTCGTCTTTTCTTATTAACTTTTTCCAATAATAAGTTGCATCATCGTTGAAACCATACATATGTATGTATGTATGTATGTAGTGACTTGAAGTTCCTAAATAATATAGCGCAATTTATTTTATTCAAAGAAAACATTTCAATTATATTTTACGTTTGACTTTACTGATAATTTATTCGTTTAAACTTAAACAACAATTTGACATTCGTTGTTTTTATATATTTTATTGTATAAAAGTGTACATATTACTTACTTTTTATTAATCTAACCAATTAATTAAAAATCACTACAGAAATAGCGTAGGCTTAAGTGGTTATATAAACTTGAAATTTTAGGTATTCAAATATTGATGATGTAATATTAGAATCTATTTTATAAAAAGAGTCTATAAACTGACATAAGAAATGTATTATATAACAGAACACAAAGCATATAAATGTTGCAAGAAAAACTGTTACAAATGCTTTAACTATATTCCATATCCCAATTAAAGAGTGCTCAAATTGAAGAAAATTGACAATATATTTGAATATTCGAATGTCTGAACTAATCATTTACTTAAGAGATGGTCATCCTCTTCTCCTCAAACTTTCTATTTTTAACCAAACTATCTTCGAATTATTCAGGTTGCCGTAGGCATGACGTTAGTGTGGTGCTAAATAGTCTGATACTTTTTATCACTTCTTTTTTTTTTATATATAATATATAATTGATTTTAATTGCACTGCAAGAGACTTTTTTTAAATTTGATCTACAACTGCACGTTCATAAAAATCTGTTAAAATTGAAAAATATACCCATTCTGGTCAAATGTTAAGAAAAATCTAAAATGAATATTAAAACGGAAGATATAGCACTAAAGCTACTACGAATAAATTGTGCATAGTTATTCAGTATTCATTTCAGACTTCATTTAAATACCATTCATTTTACCATACATATCTACAGACACTTTTTAAGCAAATTTGACACCAATGCAATTTTGTAAATTTTGTTGTAAGCACTTGAATTTATCGCAAGGAAACTTTAATTAGAATTCTGCAAAACGTAGTAAGTAATATCGCAGTTGATTCGGAATTAACATATTACATTGCAAAACAACAATGATAAAGTGATGATGGTGCTTTTAAGCAGAAAAATCATATAAAATCATTTAAAAACAAAATTTCTGGAAATTAGAAAATTATAAAGAATTTCCTGAAACACGTAAGAAGTATTATCGAGGGGGACAACTTAGCTCACCTACTTAAACACGATACCACCTGGAGCTACCCCCTTGAAAATCTTAAATGGAAAGGGGTATCGAGTAATTTTTAATAGTCTTGTGAAACACTAAATTTTGGCGTTTAGTTTTTTGAAATTGATCGATTCGTTTTCGAAGTTTTCAAGAAAATCTTTTAATTTGTTCTATTTTTAAGTTTAGGAGCATCGGAACCAAATCCTATATTTAAAATGCACTTTAACTGATTAATATGTTTTATTCTTATTTTCACAGTTATTTAAAATTTTAAATATTTTTTTGAAGAAAAATCAATGCAATGAGTGTTCGAAATGTTGTCCGTTTGCTAACCATTGATATAGCTGTTGATCGAAACTGCGGCGTACATTTTCAAAATCTTCTCTTTGAATTCAAGGCAGGTTGTAGTAATCCCATGACGAAGAAGAAGAATGAAGACTTTAAGTAACCCCACAGAAAAAGTAAAGAGGCGTCAAAACTGGCATCTCGCTGGCCATTCTGTAGGATATCTTCGTCTTATCCATTTATTCGGAAATACATTGTCTAACCACTGCCATTTAGATTTTCATTAAACAACAAGTACTTGCTCCCCAAGATACCAGCCCATACATTAATTTTTTCAGGTTACTGGGTATGTCTTTCTAAAAACAGATGAAGTTTTGCATTACTCCAATACCTGCAGTTATGTTTATTTACAAATCGATGTAAATAAAAAGTACCTACATTCATCACTGAACCAGATATTTCTTACAACTGCATTATTATTATTAATCATGGTTGCCATCTGTTCAGAAAACTCTATCCTTCTCTGAAAATCGTCTCCACTTAGTTTTTGACATATCTTTATTTTATAAGGATGGAATTTATGAAGTTTTATAGCTTTATGAGTGCCCCCCCCCCCCCCCCCCCCCTCCAAAGACATTCCAGTTGTCACAGAAATCTGGCGTAATGAATTACGAGGATTTATACCGAAATGACGCAACACTTCCACTTGAGGAACTTCATTTAAAACTCTCGTTTTATATTCGCAACAGACCCAGTTTGAGTAAATTTATGAATAAGATTTAAGACATACCTACGAGATTTAATCTTATCGTTAATCGCTAATTTATCCATAATTATGACTTTTACACGCAAAAATACAGCTATATCACTTTTATTTGCAGAATCCTTTACGATGTTCTGTACATATTTTTCTGCTACTACCACTAAACTTTGACTTTTATTTTTTCTCTAAAATCGTATTATTTATACGTTTTTCTTAGTAACACACTTGTATTTAATAAAAGCATATCATACATTATTCATACGCTATCTTAATGTTTACCTGTGCAACGAATTCTTAAAAATCCTTAATCTATGTATGTATGTATGTATACATATGTATACATATATGTAAAGCCTTGCCATAGATGCTAGAAATATACGACTATATTAAATTAATCACTAGCTCAATTATATCGAACAGCCATACTTCAGAAAATTTTTAAAATTTTCAGACGGCGTACATACATGGATTTTGTCTTGCAACTACTAAAGGATATTAGGCAACAAACGATTAATAGTAAATATTTATCACGGGCAACTAATATACCAAACATAATCCTACATATCTACATACGTCATTGGAATTATAGTGAATAATAATATAATTAGTTTCGAAAAACTATTACATCAATCTGTAGAGCTACCTGTGTTAGAAAACCAGATCGTTCAGAACACGCCATTATTCTTGTAACTAGCCGAAATATCTAATGTCTAAATTCTATTCGTTTTATCTACACGCGGTTACAAAATAAATCTACGGTAATTCAACATTAATATGATTTCACAAAAATATCGTAGGAAAAATTATTACTTAAGTAGCACGTTAACGAAACAAAAAAAAATAATAATAATCGACGTTGACCTGCGTGTAAACCATTATGACGACGTAAGCTAATTAATTCTTGATATAATAAAATTCAGTATAATATGTATGTTGTACGTGTATCGACAACTTCCATTCTCTATTACTTAAGAGGATATTATACAACCGAAAAAACACTGTAACAACCTTAATGCGTGTGACTTTAAACTCAAAGAGTTATGTGTTGATATTCATCGCGATTTTAATTTGATAATTATGATTATTTTGCCGAATTTGTCAAAAAGAAAATATTTCTGATAAAACTGTAAACGTATGTAAGTATGTAAACTTTACAACCACAACTTCTACAGATTATATGTACATACGTATATCCAAGCTCCATTTCTTTTTACCGTTCACTGTTATGCTCTTATGCCATAATATGTGTATCTATTCAAAATCTCTTTCTGTAGTAACTTTACAATATTCTTGGCTCTATCTGAATCTATTAGAGCCACATCTAAACTGTAAAGAAAGATTTAGCTAGCGAATTGAATATGAATAGAATCTTCAATAAAAAAAAACCCATGCAAACTTTACTAGGAATACATGTTCAAACATAGGAAAGCGTTTTGCAAAATTGCAAAATACAATTGCAGTTTTCGCAAAAAAGTTCAAAATGAATGAATCGTAAAGAACAGAAAATTCAAATAACAGCATAATTGAGGTTATAATATTCTATAAAAAGTAAATACTATTAATGTAGGTATAGTTAACTTGAAGACTACACATTCTGTTTCAAATTTTAGAATATCAAATACTGGCTAAATAGCCAGAACTGTTGGAACGGAATTTAAATTGACCGCATATGGAACTCACAGTTATGAGAACTTGTAACCCGGTAATTGCAGAGTTCGAACCTAACCTATAATTATAGAGGATGGTTGGTAATTTATTGTATTAACATATATTATATGTGATGTAAAATGACAGTAAATAGATTGAATTTCTTCATTTCGAACAGTTCTATGTTTTGTAGACTTTCCTTACTCCTTTACATCTATCTACTAAACTGTGGAACCTTATTTTATCTGGAAGACGACGTAATTCTATGCATAAAGTTAACTTTCTAAGAAAGACCTTCTCATACTAATTTGAAAATCATATCTAGGCACTCTTTCCGGTTATACTCAATGACAAAGATAATTCTGATATAAAACTGTAATATAAGTAATCTTGATTAGCTAACACTGTTCAACAATGTTACTTTACTGCAGAAAAAATAGACCCTTAACGCTTTAATTAATAAATGTTGCTGTCTTTGCTTTTATTGATTGAAAGGATTACTTGCTAATATAGTTGATATAGCAACTTTCTGATAATAGCTTTGAAGGTGTTGAGAATTTTGACAGAATTGTAATTAAAAATCCTTTGTTTTTCAAATCTACATTGACTCAGATCAAAATATAGAAATGCCCAATAATATGTATATTGGCCAAAAACACTCCATTCGGAATGGGGCCGCTTCAAGAATGCTTTTCAATTCATTATGTGCGGTGAATTACTCCGTTGAGTCCACTACTCTTCCTTTACCCTAATGCTGTTCTTTTTACGATTTTTATTCTATTCCATTCTTTCTTGTTTTTAATTATACTGCTAATGTCTGGTATGTTTGCTTTCCACACATCTTCCAACACTTGGTTTTTCCATCTTAATTTTGGCATTCTTTTTCTACTATTTACTATTGGTTCCCAGTCTTTGATTTTCGTAATTATTGTCTCTTTTCAAGTCGCTCTATGTGCCTGAACCATTTTACTGCTAGTTTAATTGCTACGTCGTATATTTTCAGTTTGGTTGTTCTAGTGATCTCTCTGTTCTTCTATAGCTTTTGATATCTCCTTCTTCCTCACTTCTATTATTTGCACTCACCATTACTCCTAGATATTCTTCTATTCTTATTTCGTGTGGACTGCTCTGTGTTTTACTGCTTGTTGTATATTTTGTTTTGTTGTTGCTTATTTCTAGTCCCCTAGTTACTTCCTTTTGTAATGGTTTTTAATGCACGTTTCAAGCTCGTGTTATCGCTTGCTATCAATACAATATCATCCGTGTACGCTATGATTTGTATACGCCTTGTATTATGGTTTTGTTGATTTCTGTTGTTCTAATTATTCCTTCCAACACCAGATTAA
>ML218680.1:0-34026 GCA_004785975.1 Popillia japonica
TTATAGTAAATTATAATAAGCGACAGAGCAAACTCGCAATAAAAAAAACAGAAACTGCAATTCCAATTAAAGATTGGCAAAAAGTATGTATTAGAATGTAAATAAACAGATAATAATCAGTCTAAAAAAGAAATATAAGGCTGCAGTATGTATATAGCAATGCAAATGAAAAAGCAGCACTATGAATTTAAGAAATAAATGTAGATAATTACGCAAGAAAACTCCTTTGTTGTAGTGGATAACCTGTCCGTCAGTGGCCTAACCTCTTACATAATCTTGTCCAGATCATCCTGTGTACGTATAGCCATTCGGTTGCCATTATGTCTTATGAAAATATTTCCATCCATTAACCAGGTGTGACTGCGACCAAACTTTTTTAAAACACTTCTGTATAGAGCGTACCTATTCGAAGTTAAATCATCGGTAATCGCCCAGCCTGTACCTGTTAACGCTTTTTCCGTTGGTTAACGCTCATTTTCGCATTGTATGACATGAACTTGATGATTATCGCGTTAGGTCTAGCATTAGTAGCATTATTTTTACTTGCATTTTTAGATTTTAATCGATGACAACGGTTGATTAGACAACATGTCTCTGGCAATTCCATTTTTTCGGTTAATATTTCCTTAACAAGTTTCAGGGTGTCTTCATTTTCTTGTTCCGGCACTCCAAATAATCTTATTGAATTCCTTCTTGTATATTGTTCTAACGAGTCAATTTTATTACGCAGTATAATGCATTCTTCAAACATACGTGAGATTTTATATATTTTCAACAGTACCAAAAACTTGTTCAAGTTTTTGCTCCAACTTTTTATTTATTTCTTCAGATACATTTGCTATAATATCCGTTTTAAAATTTGTCAATGTTTCCTTAATTAAATCTAATATCTCACTTTTTTCAGATCTTGTAAGACACATTTTGTTTAGTACGTATTTAGCTAAAGTTGTGAAATTTATGAAATTAACGGATCGTTTATACGGCCGAAATCGTAAGAATTCGAGGAGGCACGTCGGGCACGTCTACTCACTCACAATACACATCGCGATCTTCTTAACCTTACATTTCGTATTCTATTTTGTCTTGAAAGTAGTACAATTTATTGTTTTGTTGCTGAAAATGTTAGAGCTAAATGCATGGGTATTACCATTTGAAGTTTCTTGCGAAAATACAGTTTATGTTTCTTTTCCTTTAATCCATTCACTGTATATTATATTATACGGAATGTAAGTCCATAATTGGCAAGATATTAAGGTAAGATGGTTTGCTATAGCTATATGTGTAATAAATTAGTCATCGCATTATTTTTGTTTGATTTGCCCACCTGATATACCTATGTGGCCAATAGCAAAGATTTGCACACCAAAGAGAATGATTCTCGTCCGAGCGCATAGTGAACATAACAAATTCCAATACAACATTACTGAATCTTTTGTAGTAAATACATTGGCACAAAAAAACTACATATTACAAACTTCTTTATTTCCCAATTGTACCATTGTGTTTACTACAAAAAACTCTGTAACGCCGTATTGCACTGTGTGCTACGTTCAATGTGCACCTGTTCTTATTAAGAACGTCACCACAACGTCATTCATAAATGGCAAACGACGTTTGTACGACGTACGAAACTCACGTTTATACGACGTCGGAAACTTACGTTTATACGACGTCCAGAAATGACGTCGACGGTCTGACATTATGATGTCTTATTCGCGTGTTAAAGACGTCGCAGCATTGGTACAATCGACGTAATCAGTGACTAGATATCGACGTTTTTGTGACGTCAGTCTGCTACCCGGGGAACTAGCGGAAATTCATAAATTTTCTTTTTCTCGTAGCAATAGTGTAGTAGGAACGATAATGTGTCCAAGGTGACACATTACAATAACCACAAAGTTAACAGACTACGATAATCACAACAATTACAAACGCTACTATTTTATAGCTGGCTATACTGAGGTTTCAGATGCTACCTTTCCACCCTTATTTTTTAAGCACCCCGTAGTAATAGACTCGACTGACGAAAATAGTTTGTTTACGCCGATGATGACATATACTTCTCTATTTGAGTCTAGTCTACCTCCATTTATGCCCGATAGTATATCTGTTTTATACAGTGACGCTAATAAGTGTGTTTCATACATTACAATAACTAAGGAAGAAGTGTATACTAAACATTGAGGAAATAAACATACACTTGTATGTAAAAGTACCTACTGCACCATCCAAAATGTTCCTGGCCTATGTGTTAACATTGTTGTTGATCTTTTATGGAGGTCAACAACAATATACTTACAGGGTTGGGATAAAGTATGGAACCAAGTAAATATCTTTTAAATTATTCTTGCACTTCAATAGAATGGGCAGTTGCCGCAAAATGTTTGGTTTCAACAAGATGGACCACCTCCCCACTACGATAGACGGGTTAGGGATTTTCTGGGTGCGAATTTTCCAAATAGATAACTAGACGTAGAGGATTTGCAATTTTAAGTTGCACATACCTACGACACATTCAATCATTACCGCTACTGTTAATGAGATTTTTACCATGGTTTTAGAGTATGTACATAAACGTGTATGTAGTACATCTTCAATAAGCATGTTTATTCAGAAAATAAGTTGTTTTTGTCATCTCACACGAGCTTTGTTTTTGCAACCGGTTCAATTTTATTTGAAATATTAGTAATATATCCATCGAAGAAAGAGCGCTCAGGTAGAGGCATCAGGTATTGATGAAACGTTTAATACTTACACTGTTGATAAAATTTTGTGAAACGACCGTCAATAGTTTGAAATAGGTTGAGGATTTTCGTGAATCCAAACATACGCCTTTCATTTTTATGCCTGGAAAAAGGAAGTATGAGGAGCATCTATATAGTTGCCATGGTATAGGTACTTTAGGAAACACCATTTGGAATTACGTTTTTTAATCGCTTAAGGATTTCATGAGGCTAGGTTTTTTACTATACAGGGTGTCCGCGAAATACAAAGCATGCTTTTAAGGGATGATAGCTACAACGATTTAGAACCAAAAACATATAATACACCTTGGGTCTATCTGTAAGCGTAAACGAGCAAAAAAATTATTTCTCATGTCACAAACTTCGATGCATACTGATGTACACCGGCAGCTGATCAGTGCAAGATTTACTCGACGATTACAGGCGTGTGTTGTAACACATCCAGCCTTTCCTGTAATACATTTTCTCCTGTCTCTCAAAAAAGTCCTTTTTAGAACCACCAATTTATCACAAATAAAAGAAAAGAACTCAATTTTGTAGTAGCCTTTACGAAAGAGCTTAAAGCGCCATAACATAATTGCAATAATTACATTATTTTCGTTCAATGCGACTTTCCCTCAACTTAAATTTTCATTTATCGATCGGAGGCTGCTATTAAATACGCCCTTTTCACTCTAACTTCAACATAACATCGATTTTATTGTCATAACATTATTTAAAAAAATGCAAAGGTACCTTTATTTTAAAACGTATGGCCATTGACTTTGTACGATACAAGTTCACGGTCGTATAAACAGATGATGCTTGGCTTGCATCTGCGCTTCTAATGAATACGAGGACAGTGTGATGGAAGAGAAATGACACCACGCTTCAATTTCAAAGTATGAAATAATTCGTTTTCATCGTTGTTTTCAGCTATTTTCAACCCTAAATTTTTGATATGATTTTTTGGTTATTTAAGAAGCAATATGGATGAGTTTTCTTGTACAGTTTGACCAAATAAGGTTTTTTAGAAATACATTTTTTTCTCGTTTACGCTTACAGATAGACCCAAGGTGTATTATATGTTTTTGTTTCTAAATCGTAGCTATCATCTCTTAAAAGCATGCTTTGTATATCGCGGACATCCTGTATATAGCGAAAATTGTGGAAATGCTATTGCCGTCACAGGGTCACAGCTGTTTTATAAGAAGAAGAACAATCTCGGATTTATGCATTAGGTATGTCATTTAGTAAAAATAGTACATGGTAGCGGCTGGAAATTTAGCAGGGAAGTAATTAAAAGGCAATTGAATTATAATAACTAAAATTAATAACTCTACATTATGAATAAAAATATTCTAGATAACTTATTATGTAAGTTAACAGGCATTAACATTTATATCGGATGAGTACGGATTTGTATTAGATGTAACCAGCTGCCGCAAATTTGAAATACCTTTTACCGACAAAAAGAATTGGGGGCAGACTACAATAGATGTAACAATTTTTAAAATTGCTGTTTATGAATTATAGTAATTCATGGATCTACTACATATTTTACATTCTTATGGTATAAAATTCAATCGATTGTATATATGTATTATGGTATGTATATTACTTATTGCAACAAACAGTCCACTTGGATTATTAATTTTTGCTGGTATTGTATATATATACGAGGGAGGTATGATAAGTAACCGTGTTTGGCGACATGATGCATTGTGCGAAAATCTGCATTACCGACCACAGAGTACTACTCTTCGAGCTCGTCTCTTTAAATGACTGCGGATGACGTGTTAGCAAACCACCGGATGAAGATAAGGGAGATTGCTGAGATGGTAAACATCTCAATTGAACGTGTAGAAAATATCCGGCACGTCAAATTGGGCGAGAAAGCTCCATTACTATTACTATATACACACTGAAAACTAAAAGTCGGTTAGCAGATTGGGCGGGTACCAAAGAACTTAAAGACGGTTCTATCAGCCGGAACAGTTCCAGCAACGAGTTTTTGGGATTCGCAAAGAATGCATCACCTTAATTGAATGTTTGGAGAAGGAAAGAACCATAACAGGTCAGTACTATGCCAATTTATTAAACAAATTTGTCGCTGAAATAAAGAGGCCACATAGCAAAGAAGAAAATCCTTTTCCATCATCAGAACGCCTCGATCCACACTTCGGCAATTGCGACAGTAAACCTCGTTGAGTTACGGTACGAAGTGTTGCCCAATCTACCATATTCGCCAGATTTGGCCCTCTGTGACTTTTTTTTTGCAAACATGAAGTCGTTGCGGAAACGGAGGCCTATTTTGCAGAGTTCCAAAAACCTTATTATTTGGATGAGTTAAAAAAGTTGAAACATTGTTGAATCAAGTATAAACAACTACAAGGCGATTATGTCGAAAAATTAATATATGAAAGTAAAGCAATTGTTTTGTTTCATCATACCACACTCATAATTGGAGTAAAATTTGATAGATAACGACACACGACGCGGAATTTTCAGGTAGAGATTTCTTGAAATGTACAAAAGAAGGTGGTGCTGCTGCAAATGCATTTTTTTGCAATGTAAATGTTTCTTGAAACTCAAATTCAGACAAAGAATGTATATTTCTCGCTTGTTTATTTATTGCATTTAATTTTCTAGTAAATTTAACTTTAATCTCTACGTAAGGTAGACAGCACTGGTTTAATACATTCGTATTCGTGTGCTTCTGTTTGTTTCATTGCTACATTCCTTTCTGATTCTTTTCAAGTTATGAATTGTTCAAAATATAAATGATTTTAAGATGTATAATTTTTTTATTTAAACTGAATAAAAGTAGGGATGCATAAACAAATGTTGGAAGTTTATAATAAAAACGTGTTTGCACTAATGTCTACCTCCATTGGATAGTACATATACATCAGTGAAAATAAATAGAATGACGTGGAATCAATAAGTGAGGTTATAATCACATTTCCATCATCTAAACTAAAAAAATATTTGAAGATACAATGTTTTACGAAATATCTGATACACAAAGTATTTCTTAAGTACATTCTTAAAGTTATCTAAGTTCTCTTAACATCTGTGTTTTGTTTTAGAAATTGGGGTTGGTCTGGCTGGCTTTGGTGTATTTTTCCTCTTCCTGGGCGTTTTATTATTATTCGATAAAAGTTTACTAGCTCTAGGGAATGTATGTAATACAATATATGTCAATAATTTAATTAAGTTTTTAATTTTAGATACTTTTTATTGCCGGTTTAGCATGCGTAATTGGTTTAGAAAGAACATTTAGATTTTTCTTTCAAAGACATAAAATTAAAGCATCAGTGGCATTTTTTGGAGGAATTGTTATTGTCTTAGTGGGATGGCCTCTTATAGGAATGTTATTAGAGACATATGGATTTGTTTTGTTATTTAGGTATGTAATCAAGAAATTTATTAGTCATAGTATAAGAAGAGTGAAGTGCTTTTATCATAGTATTTTTTAAGAAATATTTGTTAGGATGAGTTAGCATATTTGTTGTATATGATATAGTAAATAAATTTGGTACTTTTTAATGCAATTCTTTTTAGATGATTTTTTTATTTATTTGTTTTTTTAGTAGAAAGGCTTATGAATATAGATTTATATTAAAATGGTTAAAGTTGGTACTAACATTATATTTTAATTTCAGTGGATTTTTCCCAGTGGCAATTAATTTCTTACGTAGAGTTCCAGTATTAGGTACAATTTTAAATTTTCCAGGTATAAGTGCGGTATGTAAAGAAAAAATTATAAAAATAGAATTATAAGCACTTTTTGTTTCAGTTGATGGATAAACTAACCGGGGATGCAGATAGAACACGTGTATGATATACACTAGTGTGTTTAAGTTTTGAACTAGTACAATGAAAAATGTTTGTATGTATTGTGAAGTGGATACGAATGATTAAATTAGTCTCTGACCATTTATAAGTGAAAGTAAACTGTAAATATATATGGATAAATTAAGTAACGTTTCATAGGTATTAGTACAAACAGCTCTGTAATTGTAACTTTTCTCTACTTAAAATTATAAGTAATAAAGATAATTTAAAGATTTACATTGGAATTTAACCAATTAAGGGTTAAGCATAGAAAGGATTACTGTGCAACTAAAAATGGTTCTTATGTATCTAAAGAGATATTATATGTATAGGTACATGACATTGAACATTGGATTTTTATAAATATAAATCATGGGAAATATAATTATATTGGAATCTCTAATAGTATGAGTATGTTTTTGTTTAACAGCCAGAGATGTTTTCTAGTTTTAAATTATCTAACAGTAATAAATATTTATTTTTTAGCATTTCACATTTATAATGTAATATTCTAATGTCCTTTGAAGCAGATTTATATTTTCTATTGTGATTCTTGTGCATGAAAACTAGTGAGCAAGTTTGCTGTTGAAATCTTGTCAATATTCACCTGTACTTCACAAAACCTTAAAGCTTACCAGAGATTTGCAGGATCCTGACGATAGACTTCTACAGTAATATGCAATAGTTCTGTTGTTTTCACCGCTATTAACTAAAAAAATTAATTTTTATTACTTGTTGGTAAATGAACTAAGCATCTCAGTTAATCTCGCTTAATATCTCATATACAGAGTGTCTGAAATAAAAGTAAAAAATATAAAAAATGGTAAGATACAATTATGTAGTATATAAATCCAAAAAATTTTAGTTCAATTACGACGCCAATGCCAAAGTTAAAAACCCCCATATACATTGTAATATCCGCCGTCTAAGAATGCACAATGTTTAAGACGATCAAACTAACGGAAGACATCGGAAAACAGCTGTTAAAAACTACGAGATAACGCTGATCTGTCAGCTATCTAAATAGCTTTGAATGCTAAGGGTTCAATAACATGATTGCGTATAAAAATGTTATTCGAGAATAATTGATAAAGGAACTTTTATTTTTTATTCTAAATTTATATAATTACTCTAAACACCCCGAATTGACGTGCTGTCTCTCCTATACTTACACCTGGATTTCTATCAATAAGGTCTAGAGGTCTTCTTCAGTACGCTAAATGCTACAGGCCCTTTGACGTCCACGACTTTCTTAAGATGGCAACAATGTATCGGCTTCCCGTAATCTAAACAGGACATTTGTTATGCAAGTATGAAATGTGACTTGACGATTTTGAAAACGCTGTCTATACCTAAGACATGTTTGACAAACATTTTCACCTGTTTCACCATAAATGAAAATCATATCGTACAGTACATGCGGTGTGTAAGCCCTCGTAAACGTCTACATACAACTTTCGAAGCATAATTTTTTTTCTCGCGACTGGGAGGGAATTTGCGCAACATGTTTTGGATTTAAATTTAATAAAATAATATCTTTCAATTTTTCATATTTTTTACTTTTATTCAGGCACCCTGTATAATCGCCTTTTCCAATTACGTGGAAAACTTGTCTCGAAAGCGGATATATGTAGTTTGTATTAACAGGGTACACTCTCTTTCTAAAGTAATGTCTCCCGCAGCCAACGGGTTCATATCAATAATGTCTTCCAATGGACGTACTCTAGCCTTCGGGCGATCTCGGTTACCCAGCACTACTATAACCTAGGTTATAAGGCGCAATAATGTGATCACAGGATACGCATGGTAGCACCATTTCAAAGACTAGTGTTTAACATGGTACTAATACTTTGCATAGAACAAATATATATCAACAAGAAAATACCGATTGCCTGAAGTTAAAGTTAATATACGACAACCGTATTACACACACTAGCGCACGCATACATATTTACATACATATAATGTATAAGGTGGGATAGATTCGTTGTCGCCTCTCGCTCAGTTTAGTCACAGTATAGTATCAATGTTATACACACGTACGCTCGGAGAAAAAGTAGTCAGGACAGCTAAGCGCGGCAGCAATGCAACCGAACGTACATTGCTGCTGCGCTTATCCATCCCGACTACTTATTCTCCGAGCGTACATACGTACATGCTTATGTGTGTGTATTTCAAGCTTAATATCTACTTTTATTTGCCACAATCTGTATATATGGCTGTAAATATGTAGTTTCAAGTACTTCTATTGTTTTTGGTAAATATTTTAGCAAAATTTGCGTAGATGAGAAGCCTAAGATTATAGTTTTGTCTTTTTTTGTAAGTGCAGATAAAGCCGCAGCAACTTTCTGAGTAGTTGGTGTAAACTGATATGAGCATTTCACGCATACCAAGTACAATTGTTAGCCATTTGATGATAATTACTATAATTATACTAACTTTATTGCACGATTGCGAATAAGTTTAAAACAATGCCAATTAAACAAATATGTGTCTGTGTTTCTAAATTATTTCAGTTGGCGACTTTTTTTTCTGCATGGGCGGGCAACCCCGTGCAGCCGCTCGGCCAAAAGACCTATTATCTTCTGGATGTCTGACAGCGAGTGGAGTTCTGACGAAAGCTTTGATAGAACCGTAAGTAGTCCTCTACGTCAGTTGTAATCCTATGAACGGTCGTTCACTGGTTGCTCTGGTTAACCCGTCAGCAAGTAGGTACGTTTCTACTGACCTCAGAGTGGCTCAGCGCCCATCTCCACGTGACGCAGTTATGGCAGCTTCCTGTAGCAATTCAATACCACTTCGCAATCAAATTTGACAGCTTGTAGAGCTGTAAGGGCAGCTTGACTGTCCGGTAGTATTTCAACCGATTCATTGTGATGCGAAGAAGTCAAAATGCGTTTTGCACACGTTTGGAGGGCTTTATAAGTACCTAACCGATATTTTATATGAATATATCACGAATACGAAGTGGAATTGTTAGCATTATGTGACGATATTTACTAACTTGCGCGATTGCGAATAAGTTTAAAAGAACGCGAATCAGACGAATACATGTATTGTTAAATTATTTCAATAAGCGACATAGTTAGTAAATAAACCGACTTAAAGAGGGCTCGAATTGGATCGATACGGAATAGAATTTATTTACTTACCTTCTTTATCGTTACTGAGACGAATTGATTAGTCTGAGTGTTGCGAACTGAACAGTCATCGGTTATTTATTGAATTTCATGTGTAACATAACGTGCAGATCGTTCCGTTCCAAGACGATTCAGTTTGCGCCCCTTTTAATGCATATCTTCTGTCTCTAAGGTGCATCTGCAAGTAGGTGGCAAATAGTGACAGCAAGTGACAGTTTACTATCAAATTATGACATTTAACAAATGTCTAGTCTCCAAATGAGTATTAATTTAGAAGTTCTGATGGAATGGACAAACTGGGAAAATCTTTTTGAGAAGTATCATACGTAACACTTAAATGTCGCTTATGGTATAGTAATACTGGCAGAGATTTTTAAACTAATATCTATAGAAAAGTTGCTTGTCTTTACGGCTGCGTCGTCGTAGTAGGAAGGTGGTAAGTTTTTTTATTTAAATTACATTCGTCATCTTTATATAGGTACAACAGCTCCAAAATAAATATACAATACATACTATTGCAATAATGTTCCATCAATGGAAAAATAATAATTTCTACCGGTTTCTTCCAAAAAACTAAATTACCCCAGCAGTGCTAATATATCGTTATATTATGTAAGCGTCAGCAGTTTTAGATGCAAATTGGACGAGTTCGCTTGGGGTGCAAGTGTGTGTGAATACGACCTTATCGCATTGACGGTTGGTATTTGGTTGAGTGAGGGTATTCCTAACGAGGTATTCTTTCCTTCGGAATATTTTGTTGTTCGAAAAGATAGAAATTTTGCCGCAACTGGAATGGATCGTGGAGGAGGAGTACCTATTACTTGCCTATTGGAGGAGTTGGCTAATGGAATCTATGGACCTGCAAGATTTAACTACGCAGCTACCCTTTTTAGACAAAGTGGGGTGCCGATTAACTTTAAATTCTATTACTTTATTTGTATATGTATTATACATCCCCAGAACGCCGTCGCTTCATGAACTTGAAATTTTGCTCGATTATTTTGTTCAAAACTTCCTTAATAACAAAGGACTTCTTATTGTCGGTGACTTCAATATATCGATATATCGATCAATATATATTCTCTGTGGGATTATCCTCGTCTCTGGCACAAGCTTTGCAAAGTTTTTCCGATTTACTAAACTTAACACAACACAATAATGTTATTTAACTCTAATGTCACACTGCTGGATTTACTTTTTTCCAATCTCAAGTGTTGTGTTTGTTGGGAGGATTTGCCTCTGGTATGATGTGGTCTTTCACACATTACAACTTACTTTTGCCTACATCTTGGATAGAGAGGTCAAGTAGCTTTCCCAGCAATACAGTAAGTAAAAACTACAACTTCCGCGCACTCCAGCTTTCGATTGTGAGATTTCGTTTGTTAAATTACCCAACTAACTGTGGAATGATATCGTCGTAATACAACGTAAAGTATTGAGTATTTCTTATTCAGAATATTAGTATTAGTATTTCCGAATACCTACTACAAATTTTGACTTAAAAATGATGGATGCATTGACAATAAACGTCGCACGAAGAAACGAACGCAAAGAGAAACGAAATTATTCAATTAATCGAAGGAAATAATAGATCGTCAATTAATCTAATAGTTAATGTTAGTAAAAGTACAGTTTATAAATTTCTAAAGCGAGAGAAAGTTACCTTTTCCAAAATTATTAAAGATGGCAAGACGAGGATGAAGAGAGAAGTTTGTTCTGTGAAGCAACCATGAATAAAATTAATTAACAAACACTACTTGAAGATTATTGGAAAAAGTTCCTTCGGAATTTGCATTTGAGAAAATTTACGCCGCATTAATACGCAACCGTGTTATAGCACGTTATATTGATGGTGAAAATAGAGAAATTTATTTTCGTTAGAGTTGTTAAGAAAGGAACAGAACAGTTCGTAAGAACAGGTTCTCAGGTACCCTGTTCAGTGATCTGTTCTTCTAGAAGAACTGAACTGGTTCTTTTGTCTTTCAATCCGAGGTGTTACATTCCACAATCAATAACCTTTTGATTGCTGACTGACAAATAATTAAATATAATCAATATCAAAATCAGTAGTCATGCACTTACGTACAAATAAAGTAAAAAACGTGGAGAATTGCCCATCTACCACATTATCAATGATATATTTAGATTACTTATACATTGTTTAATTAATTTTAAATAGATTTGTGAAAATAGGATTATTTAGCTTAAAAAAGTTTAATAAATTGCTAAAGGGTAAAGTTTTAGTAATGGAGATGATTGTGTGTCATAATTTGATCGGAGAGAGAAGTGAATACTTATTTACAATATTTACATGTAATTAATGCATTTATGCAACAATCTGATCAAAAGAACAGGTGAACAGGTTTACGGAATATGTTCTCGAGGAAGAACCGAACTGTTCAAACTTGTTCAGCAATTTTACCTGATGCATCATTATATTCAATGTATATTTTCAATGTTATTTAAACCGCACATTCTCTAATCGTTAAATAGGACGCAATGGAACCGTGGCGTGGCTTACCAAGACCTTCGGATCTTGCACCTACCGATTTTTTCTATAAGAACATGTAAAGCGTCGAATTTGTAACGATTACAATAGTAATATCAATCAACTGAAAAACAGCATAAACATTACAGTAGTTGCAACTGCAAAAACGATAAGAAACACATTAAATGAGTTTTATAACCGACTAAGTTATTGTAAGTAAATGGTTAACATTTTAATCAATTATTGAATAAGAATTAACTTAAATTAATCTTGTTCTTTGCATTAATAAAGTTTTTAGCGTTTTGATTGACAATGTGCTATTTTACTTAATTCAAAATTGTTAATTCAAGTGACACTTGCCGCGTAGAAATATACTATTGCTGTTGCTAATAACATCAAGTTTGATAGAAAATTGTTTATTTAAATATTGATTATTCAAAGTGCAATTATTCAAATTTGAAAATTTAACAGCACCAAATTTATTTAACTTTAGTTGTTTTTCGTGAAATCTACAGGGTCATAATGTAAGGGATATATTTTAAATGATTATAACTATTTAACAAATTAAGTTAATAACAAAAACAAACGAAATTGAATTTCTTAAGGAATGGGATTTAGTATACCCAAAACCAGTTACGGCAATTGCTCCATTGCGATGACTTCCACTTTGTTGTTGTAAGATTTCCAACCTTTCCTCCTAACTGGTACACCAGGTGCTAGCAATTTCTGCTGATAAAATATATTTTTTGAAATTTAAGATTTTTTATTAATACTTTCCTCTATATACCCTCCATGTACACTAGTTGATGTTCATCGTCAATGCGATTGAAGTATTTGAATGTCACTTCATTGTCAGCAAGGAAGGGAGCAGACGTTTTTTTCAAACAATGGTTACTGTAACTGAATGCATCTGGGAGGTAGGTATTCTGTGACCTATTAGTTAATTTTTGCAAAACTGGGTGTAATGTTCATCAGAAAAGGGAGTAGCGGAGTAACACCTAACTACGAAACTATCAGTTCACGCTTATGACTCCAAACAAAAAAAAGCTTACTGAGGTTTGGACTAAAAATGGAACTTCAATTTTTCACCAAGAATTGCCGGTTTCTTCAGGTCATTAAAAAATGAATTACTAAGACCTTATTGATATTATAAAAGTACAATTAATGAGCATACTAATAGTTGAGCTTTGTTTCGTTAGTGAAAAAGTGCTAGATAAATAACGAAATATTTAACTCCAAATATATGTGTTACTCTGTAAATGCATACTGACACTGTTATTACTTTTAGGAGGATTACTCTCTAACTTTATTTTGAAAAATGAGCACTACCTCAGTCAGCACATCTGTGTTGAGCATCAATAAGTGGGTAAGAGACCTAGAAAATATTGATATCAATACCTTACATCCAAAAATACAATGCAAATTTCTGATGGCCATAGAAGATTCAGTATACTTTACAAAGTTAATAAAAATGATGCAGTTTTATTCTGGAATTTTAACAGCAGCAAGACTTATAACTATTTCATTATCCGATATATATGAGTTCTTAAAACATTCAAGATCTAGTCACCCTTACTGGGATAGTAACTTCGTTGAGATTGTTACCGCCGCTTCTAACGATGCATTTATATACGTGCATATGGAAAAGCAGATTCCTGTAGATTTACTTATAAAATTGATAAAGTTAAAAATTATATCTGTGATTAAAGAAATTATATTTCTTCAAAGAAAGGAAACTATTCTCTGCCAACAAAAAAATTTTTACAAACCACTGGTCTTAGAACGAGATAATAAAAGTAAGAATAAAGCTAAAGGTAAACAGAATAAAGCTAAGAGCAAAGACAGGAGTGAAAAATTAACTAAAACAAAAAAAGGAAAGAAAGATGAAGATATAACAATCCCTTGCGAAAATTATAACTATAATCTTCCGGAAGATATTCTTCCAGATGAAAATTTAGATATACCTGGTGCTTTTATTTATATAGTTTTGGTCGGATTTTATAACTCTAACTTAATTCCATTTTGTCATTGGCATGGTATACCATTGACTTGTGTAATAAAATATGGAGAGGCAAACATTAAATTTAGCAAATTTTCTTCGCAAACATCTTTGGATTCAATAAATTTTATAGATGAAGTATTGATTTCGCCTAACAAGTATCTTCCAATGTCGCAATTATATAAGACAAAGGAATACATAATTTCAAATTTTTGGCAAAAAGTTAATATTATGTATAAAACAGAAAAGTCACCATACATCGACGACTCGTTCATTATGATTTACACGCCTCGATTATTTGTTGTTGCAAAAAGAAATTCGAAATTATACTTTCATCAATGTGAGCAACTTTATGAAGATTTTTTAGAATTTGTCCAAAAATTAGAAGACTACCAACGACAATACAACACATACTTGGAAAATTTAGAAGTGTATAAATTAGACACAGAACCAAAAAAAGTTGAAATACAACAATTACAACTATATCAAAATGCATTGGATTCACTACCCATTGATGTTATCAGCGTTAGCTTAATATTAGATAATTTAATCAATGAAATTTGTAATGAATGTGAAGCAACAGGAGACTCGAATAATAAAAAGAGTACACTAAATGTAACAGATGAAAGAAATCTCTCTAAGCAGTCCTGCCATTTGGCCGAAGAAGATTTAGTATGTCACCGAAGTCTAAGAGATCAGCTAAAAAAGATATTCGCTCATTTTAAATTTGCCGGTTCTACATGTTTAACAACATCCGTTCCTTTATCCAACAAATTTACAGGGATTAATAACAAACCATATATTATCCATGAAAGTAACTTTATTGAAATGACACTTAACTATTATAAGTATTTGCCTAATACAATACTAGATACCATAGTAACATACCTTAAAAAGTCTCCTTGCATAAATACATTTATTAATTTTCCACCGTTAAACGACTTTGCTGTTGCACGCAATAAGGCAGAAATTCGTGAATGGTGTACACTACTAGACATAGATGAATTAGATTTGTATATTTGTTTAAACACGATTCTAATAGGAATGTTTGTGTTGCCAGAAGAAGCAGATTTGACTAGGGATACTCCAAATTGGAGTCAATACATTCCTACAGAAAAAATTACTCACGAAATTCAAGCGTCTATCCCAAAAGAGTCTAAGAAAATAGTGCGTTCTACAAATCAAATAAATCCATATCAAAAGCTAAATCCATTTGATATGAAGTGGGTAGATAGATTACCATGTTTAGTTACTCTTCAAGAATTAGCGAAAGCTACCGAAGAATATGAAGCTGTAGACCGAAAATATGTCGAATTATTCGACTCTATGGTTTTTCGATTTCATCATGATGTCGATGAGTTTGGAATTGTTACTAAATTCTGGAAGAAAGATATTAGGACACATGTGAATTTCCATGATTTTATGACTTACATCTTTCATAGAGATTTTGATGTAATAACTGAACAAAATGAAAATTTCGAGAAGGAAGAAATTCTTTTGAAATGTGTACAAGATTCTATAGAAAATTTAGGAGATTTTAACATATGTTCAGAAGATTTTATATTACCTGGATCTTTGAAAGATAAATACTTGCACAAAATGCCGTCAGAAATTATTTTAGATACACAAGACAAAGGAAAGAAAAGTAACAAGCCCAAAGCCGAGAAGAAAAGTACATTGAACAAATCTACGAAATCTACAAAATCTGCTGCCACAAAAGTTAGTAAAGTAACAAAAAAGGACGATACTATCGATGTACGTGCTGTTGTTGAAAATGAACCGCTTAAAATAGATGTAGAGGGCTTGAACTTAGATAGAAACTTATTACCTCACCACCCTCCCAATAAACTTAACGCTATTGATTTTGACGGGCTACTATTGACTTGTAGTGGTATTTCAACTTCATTTTATAGTTTAGACGATTTCAAAATTATTGTAGATCAGATTCAAATGTGCGACCGAAAACCAACATTATCAATTAAAGTTGGTTTAAATCATCATGACCTGATAGTACATCGTACTTCTAAAGGCGGTTTTTCTTTTCTTGTGAACTTTAAAAGTGGAGCTGTTTTAGCATGTTGTAAATCAACTCTTCAGCTATCAGAAACAGATACAAACTTTTACCTAATGCGGGAAGAATCTGAAAATATTATCAGTTGTATGCGAAGCTTATTCAATACAAAGAAAAGTATAATAATAACCGAGAAGAAGTTTAAGGAAATAGTGAAACCTAAAAAACAGGATCTTAAAAAAGAATTTGATATCAAATCTGTGAATAGTGTACCTGTTTCACAAAAATCGAATCGGAAAGAAAGCAGAGGTTCATTATCAAACGGAAGACGATCCTCACATAAACCAACATCTAGCCAGTCATTAATAAGATCACGTCGAGGTAATGAATCCAAAACATCAATGAATGAAACGGCAAGTTTTTCAGTAAAAGGTTTTGTAAATGAAATAAAATTGCTGAAAAAAATGTTCACTACTTTAATGCCAAAATTTAAGGTATGTTCATCAAAACTTCATCAATATGATTTTATTAAACGTATTGTATCGCCAATTGAACTAAACTTAAACGAAATTATTAGATTTGTTATGCGAGGAAAAAGAGAAAATAAGCGACTCTTAACTGTTAAGAAACGTTATAATGTGAAATCTAAACCAAAACATGTGAAACAGGTATATGAATACGACTTCAGAATAACGCTGCCAAGCGGATTACATCTTCGTAATATAGTTGGAGAGCAAGGCCCTTGTCTTTGTCAATATTATTTCCAGAAGCAAATTGTTTGTGTACCAATACGTGATGAGGACTGCCGACTATTTCTAGGCAAGGGTATAATTGCTGTCAAAAAAAATAATGGACAAATTGTTATATATGCTGCTAATGGTGAAATAATTAAATATGAGACGCTATTAGCTGAAAGTTCTTATGGAAATAGTAAAGTCAAACGGAATATTGATTGTCCGAAAACAATGTTTAGATTTATAAAACATGTTCGGAAAAATATTTTCAAATTAACCAAGGGTTGTAAAGGAACGGAGAATGTTATGAGCAGCCGGAGGTCAGGAAAAAGAGAAGTCAAAAAATTTAAATGTATCAATCAGAGACATGCATTTTCAAATATTAAGTTTAGTTTTACAACATCAGAAGGTAAAATTTTTCTTTACAAAAATGGGTCATTAAAGGAGTGTGAAGCATATTACGTTGAAAAAGAAGATGTTTTGAAATCTGGTCAAGTGATATTTTATCGCGAAGATGGTACCACTAGTATTCTAACGGATGAGGGTCACATGCAGACTATATTTACTGACGGTACCAAAATAACAGTGTGGTGTGAGTTTGATGCTAAACCCGTCACAATTGACCTACGTGGCCAATTTGGACCCGATTGCGAAGATATGGGCTCATTTGTTAAAGTTATTACATGTTACCAATATGAACATCCATACTACATTACTATATTAACTAGCGGTGCAGATGACAAAATAATGTTGCGTATAGCGAGTGGAGAAATATTTGATATATCTAGCACGTATTTTTTAGTTGGAATTGATGAAAGTAGTACTTTATTGGCAAATAAGGAAATAGTTAGGTTTGTTGGAACGCCATGTACCGAATGTGGTAAATATTGCGAGTGCGATGTTTACATAAATCAACTTTACAATCCGCCGCTAAATCTGGACAGCGAACAATTGTTATTGAAAGCATTCGACACGTGTGAGAAATCTTTTCTTGTCCACTATGACGGCAGCATAGAGAGAAATGACAAATATATTAACGAACGAAGATGCAATCACGCGTCGCATAAAATTCAACCATCTCAAGCTTTTTTCTCTCTGAATAGAGATTTTAGTGGATGTATGTTTTGGACTGATGATGATTATAACAAAAGGTTAGCAGAGGAAAAGGATCCTGCAACGGATTATGTGGTCTTTTACGTTGACAAAAAGACTCAAAAGATCCTAACTACTGAATGGAAAACGTTTGTAAAGCAACACCATAACTTTAGATTTATTTGGCCTAAACTTGAAACTGATTCTAATGATATTGACGAATATGACATTTCTTCAGCGGCTTTTGTGAAGCAACGAATAGTTAAAAAAATATCAAAGAATGTTATAGCAAATTTGATATCTATCATTAATCAAAGAATCGATATTTTGCCGGCTTCATTTAAGAAGGTACTGAACATAAAAAGTTCATCAACTGAATCGTTGTCGTTCGAATCTACTGAAGAGTTTAAGAACGCCCAGCGAGCACACACTAAAAGAAAACTTGCATATGAGAAAAAAATGAATAAGCGAAATATGGAATGTATGAGTGTGATAGATAAAATAATAGAATACTTTGTAACGAAAACTGGAAGATACTATAGATCTAAAGTTTACGAAGACTTTTGTGGAGTTAAGTTAATGTTAGATGACGAAGAAGAAATATTTTTCTTAGCAAATTTCGACAACAGCACACATACCGTTTCTAGTGAAGATATATCAGACTTAAGTGCAGATCTATCTAAAACACAGAACTTATCCCCCTCGTCCGAGTTAATAAAATCCAAGTTATGCAAGAGTACCTCTGCCGTTGATATAGCATTAGAAGTTATTAAACAGATCGAATTGGAGAATCAAACAGGTAAGATCAAAACAAAAGCATTATATAATTTAACATAGTCAGTTCATAAATAATGATTAATACAAAAATGTTGAATATAATTAATATAAGTAAATTGAATGGTGGGGATACTGTAAAGAAAAAAAGGATGTTGCCATGATACCTAATTATAAGAAACCGTTTCGTGATGTTCATATACGACAAAATATTTAAAACTCTTCAATACCAAATCTACATAATGATTTCTTCGATGGAGGTCCAATTGATTATTACAATATTGTAATGCTCTGCGTCAGATTACATTACAATTGATAAAGTATGCACTATTAGGGGCGAAAAAATAAGTATTAAAGTGGTTCAAGTGTGGGACCAAAATCAAACTTGTAACTTATTCCAAATGCTTCTTGAAAAAAACCCTTATAGGTGAAACGTGATGGACGGTTCAATATTTAGTGATTTGTGATTGTAACAGAGCTTCTTTTACATATTTAACTTTTCCAAAATTGTGAGAAACTTCAACTTTAACCTTCAACCGTCATTATTTACACGAATTTTTGGTAATGAAATTAGTGCAGATGCTTTTCTATAATAACTTCTTATTATACTTACTACTCTATATCTTATTTCTTAAATTCAGTTTTAGAGGTATGGTAAATCAGATCATTTTTTTCAAAATAATTAATTCTGTTGAATCAAAGAAAAATGTTAGTTATTTCGTTAGAAAAAAAGGAATGTTCTTAAGTAACTAGCAAATGCGATGTTTATTTTTATATCGACAACTGTAGATTAAAAATTCGCAGAAAAAATACTAGATCTTCGATAATGTAGGGCCTCTAGTAGTGACATGACTATAGCAAAGAGCAAAATTCAATCGATTAAAGTTTAGCATAAAACACATCTCCTAATTGATTTTACGTGACAAAGCTTATATGTTTTTTAGTATAAGAGATAGAAGAAAAGGATAATAATCAAAAATACTCTACATCTAATTATTAACTATGCTACATAATCAAAAAAACAAATCACACAAAAACAAAAGCGCGTCGCAAAACAGTTTTATTTTTTTTAATACAACGGTTATGTTTTTTTCTAAATATTCTTAAAGAGCTTCAAATTCTCTTTATAATGATACCCAAAAAGTTATCATTATCTTGAAAATTGCGGCCACCATAGTGTTTTTAAATTTAATTTTTGTCAAATGTTTTAAATTTGTACGTGTTCAAAGTGTTCCCCATTATTTTGAACACATACTCGAGCTATTTTTAGCAAATTACTATGTGGTTTTAGCAACATATAAGGACTCACTTGACGGCAGGCCTCGGTGATTCGATTTTTAAGATCGTTAAGGTTTTCCGGAACTCTTAAATAGACGTTTTGTTTAAGGTATCCCCAAACGAAAAAGTTTAAGATAGAAAGATCGGGCGATCTGGGTGGTCAAGATACTGGAGCACTATTTGCTATCAGTTTATGCCTAAACTTTTGTTGTAGAATATCCTGAACAATTCTTGCATTGTTTGGGGGTGCACCATTGTGCTGAAACCATATATCACGCCGAATGACTAGTGGTAGTAGTCCGGCAAATCATCGAAATCGTTTATAAGAAAATGTCTATACCTATCACCCGTAAGAGTTGCTTCATAAAGATATGGTCCTACTGCAAAATCATTCACAACACCTAGCTGCACGTTAACCGAGAATCTCTGTTATGAATCTGCATGGACGTATTTATCCATGATTTATGTCATCCCACTAATGCGGCCATTTTATTTCACTCGCAAATTTTTACCCGTGAAATAAAATCGCACTTTTAACACTTGTATCGTAAATAACTATTAAAAACATTATGATGGCCGCAGTTTTCAAGATAATGAAAACATTTTTGATATCATTGTAAAGAGAATTTCAAGCTCTTTAAGAATATTTAGAAAAAAACATAACCGTTGTATTTAAAAAAATAAAACTGTTTTGTGACGCGCTTTTGTTTTTGTGTGATTTGTTTTTTTGATTATGTAACAAAGTTAATAATTAGATGTACAGTAGTTTTGATTATTATACTTTTCTTTTATCTCTTAATCAGACTGTATACTCAAATTCATAGGACATCTATTCTTAAACAGATTAAGTAGATTATACTACCTAATTACATTACTTAAGTCCTTAACATTAATATTAGTATGTCACCTTCCTAACTCCATTACATTGTTGTAGGTTACCTTGATCAGAAACAAATGGATCAAAAACGGACTATTCAAAGTAAGATCGTGACACCAAAACCAAAATCGTTATTGCGTACAAATAACATTGTGGAATCATTTCAACCTATTATAAAAGAGGGCCCTAAATATGTTCCGGTGGTTTGTTCGATAGATGAACATGCTTTAAATCAGAAACCTTTGTTTTCACAATCAAAACTCAGCAAGAGATCGAGTACTTTTAGACGAGATGTGGAAGAATTCCCATACCAACGCAGCATTTCATTTTGTCAGTATGACACGGAAATGAAGAGCGAAGATAATCTATCAAAACAAACTAACCAGAAAGTAAACAAAGTAATTGATATTTCTGAAAGTACTAAACCTTCGATATCTGTAGACGAATTATTACCAAACGATGAAGATGTACTTACAATGTTAAAGGGTATATCGGATACAGTTAAACGAATTAAACGCGAAAAATTTAGTTATTACGTAGAATCGAAAAGTGATGATTCTCAAATAGATAGTGAATCTTCGTATGTAAAAACTAATAACGAAGGTAAGAGATAATAGATTACTAAAATATATAACCGTATGCGTCTTAAAAGAGTGTCTAGAAAACATATCGACAGACCATGAGCAAAATAAGTCTTAGCAAACTTTATTATAATAAATGCTTTAAGTTATTTAGTGATCTCCTCAGCCGAGAGAGAATTATTTAAGATATAGTGCATTTGGTGTTAGAACTTTATGAGATAGTATAATAGTACCTATAGATAAAACTTTTATTTTTAAATAGAATATTTAATTATTCGTTTTAGCATTTTTGAATTGCAATATCAGTTCTGAATATTGAAAGTCAAGATTTGATTGAACTTGTAAACAATGATAGGTAGGTACTGAATTTTACTACTAAATGAAATATACTAAATATTTATAGCAACCAAATGCGATATATGTAGGTACAGCTGTGGCCATTACATACATATCCGTGTTTTACGATTTATACGATAATTTTCAAATGACAATTTAATGATTTATTGTACGCTATTGTCGTTAAATTATTAAACTGTTATTTCTGAAGGTACTAACGTGTTAGTTGTAAAAGTGTAAGAGATGAAATGTCGTTCCTGTGTCTCTGTTCTATGCAAGACAATATTACATAGTAATACAGAACACCTAAAACTTGCAAATTAACGCAAGCAGATCAAGGACGAATTGTAGTAAAAAGTCATGGAATTTCGGTATCCGCTATTGGTGGATTCTTGCAGTCATAAAAGCCCGTGGAGGATCTACCAGATATACACAGGGTGTATACAGTTGTATACAGGGTTTTCTACGGTAGCCGTTCGTTAGAAGTTTCCGAGGTTAGAAGAAACCTAGAACACTAAAATTTTGGAATCCGGGGCTATTCCAGATTCTCTTTCATTTTAAAATATTTTCATGGTCTTACCACTTCCGGTTATACCGGAAGTCGCCATAAACTTTCTTTTTTTAAATGGAACACCCTGGATATTATTTCATTTTTATATTCCTGAGAAAATTTTATGATGAGTTCTATCAGGTTTCCGTATACCTATTTTCAACTGCTACTTAGATATATTGATTTTTTTGAAAATTTTGAAATATGTAGCGTTATTTGCAACACAGTATCTTTTGCCCATTTTCGACTGGTAATAAACACTTCTAGGGTAGATGGAAGCATAAGAATGACATATTTCAAAATCCACATTGACAATTGATTTGTCGCATACAGGGTGTCCACAACGGCGTGACCAATTACAAAATCTTCAAAGCTGAAAAAGTCTTTTTTTTCAAATGGAACACCCTGTATATTATTGGATGATCAGATGCAGAATTTAATTCTGCATCGATTCGCTATGACATTCCCTACACGTATTTCCTATTTTTTGTTATTCCATATTTTTTACTAACGTCTAATAAAACTACAAAATGGTATCCACTAAGCATTGATTATTATAAGAGGAATTAGAACAAGTGACTTGACAGTTGCTGATTTAATGTCAAAGTAGTACAATTCTATTTTGCTAATTCTATGAAATACAGTTAATAATGGAGAATATTGAAGAATATTCGAATAATGATCCGCTAAATTTGTTTTATACGCACGGTGAATGTGAACGAATTGTCAAACGCACATGTAGATTATTTAACGAGCGATATCGACGAGCGACTTACCAGCAATGACTCCTGGAAAATTTGCAAGAATTGAAGCTCGGTTTTTAAAAACTGGGAGTGTAAGAGCAACTCGTAATCACCGGAAGCCAGTAATAGATAATGAAGCTAACGAGGTGAATGTTTTGGTTTATTTTCAAGCTTATCCACGGAGTTCAATTCCAGCAGCAGCGCTGGAATTGGGCATTTCAAGAACTTCAATTCATAGGATATTAAAAAAACACAAAATGCATCCTTTTCGTGAAATTACTGTGCAAGGATTACGCCTTGGTGATGAGGCAAAACGCGTCGCCTTTTGCGAGTTCATGTGCACGAAAATGACAGAAGATCCAAGATTCCTTTATAAAATTATCTGGACTGACAAATCAAAATTCAGTAGGCAAGGAATAATAAATCGTCAAAATATTCATTACTGGGCACAAGATAATCCACGCGTCTGAAGGGAGAATAATCACCAGGACCGGTTTAGCTTGTTTTTTGTCTGGTTATGGACAATAGCGTAGCATATCAAGTCTACGATGAAAGTTTAACTGGGGCTAGATATCTAGAGATACTTAGAGTATTTGTTAGTGATTTTTTAAATACTCTACCTCCAGGAGAGAGAGCAAACAGTTGGTATCAACTAGATAGTGCTCCCGCGCACTCCACACTAGCTGTACATCAAGAATTGACGTTGATGTTCGAGGATCGGTGGATTGGTCCCCAGGAACCCTGGAACTGGCCACCCAGGTCTCCCGATTTGACGCCCTTGGACTTTTACCTGTGGGGTCGCATAAAAGAGAACCGGAATAAAAGAGAAAGGAACTATTGAACCGTGTTCAGGATGCGTTCACCAATATAACCCCAGACGAACTTAGAAGGTCGGTTTCGCGAGGAGTACATGGTAGAGTGATTCAGTGTTTGAACCGAAATGGTGGTCACATATTCGTTTAATTTATTTTATTTTTTCTTGGTTTTATGTTCGTAATTTTTTATGTTTTTCATTTGTTACTACGTTTAAAATTTTCTTATATTCCTGTTTTGTTTCCATTTTCTAATTAAAATGAGTTTCTACCGTTTCAGTCATGTTCATTTTGTTTCGAAACACATATGATGTTTCAGTTTCTGTCAAAAATCACATTAAAACAGAAAATATTGACATAGAGAAAGTCATAGCGAATCGATGCAGAATTAAATTCTGCATCTGATCATCCAATAATATACAGGGTGTTCCATTTGACAAAAATAACTTTTTCAACTTTGAAGATTTTGTAATTGGTCACGCAGTTTTGGACACCCTGTATGCGACAAATCAATTATCAATGTGGATTTCGAAAGTGTCATTCTTTTGCTTCCATCTACCCTAGAAGTGTTTATTACCAGTCGAAAATGGGCAATGGGATACTGTGTTGCAAATAACGGAACATCTTTCAAAATTAAAAAAAAAAAAAGATATCTAAGTAGCAGTTTAGAATAGGTATAGGGAAACCTGATAGAACTAATCATAAAAGTTTCTCAGGAATTTAAAAATGAAATAATATACAGGTGTTTCATTTAAAATAAGAAAGTTTATGGCGACTTCCGGTATAACCGTAAGTGGTAAGACCCTGAAAATATTTTAAAATGAAAGCGAATCTTGAATAGCCCCGGATTCCAAAAATTCAGAGTTCTAGGTTTTTTCTAACCTCGGAAACTTCTAACGAACGGCTAACGTGGAAAACCCTGTATAGATGTAACAAGAATATCTGCCAAAAATTTTCTTTTATTTCTTATCTGCCTTTTGTAATTAGAGCCGTGAGGGGTGTCGAATACATATGATCACAGCTGTAATTTAACTGCAGAAAATATGTTAAAGCTAAACGAATCTAGTGAATTATTCAGATGAATATACTATTCGCAACTTCAAAAATAAATGAAACAAGAAGTACAAAGAATATACAAAAACGAAAGCTTGGCCAAAATAATTAGGAAACAAAACCGAAAATCACAATAAAGTCTAACACATAGAACATCAATGAAGAACCAAACGGTGCAATAAGATATCTCCATCTTCACATATGTATATGGTCTCCACTTTGGAACAACGAAGAGAAATATGTCTAAATACAAGAGCAATTACTAAAATAAGAAAAGAGAATTCTACAATCAAAATATTCTGACTAGTCATCGTTTAAAATGCCGGTATTGTTTTCACTTTTCGGGCAACTTGGAAATTCTATTTATTATAAAACGTATAATAAATAGACCCAGAGCGTAACATATCAAAACAGATAAGACAACACTAGACATACATTTAACAATACATTTTATGTTTTGTAGCAGAACATACAAAATAACAAACTCAAAATTACTTTTTAATATACAAACTTATCACAAAGTAAGAATATTTTAAACTATTATAGCTTTTTAACAAATTAAGTTAATAACAAAAATAAACGAAATCTAATTGCTTAAGGAATGGAATCTGTATCATGTTAACCACCTGGATTAAGAAGATTTCGCACGAGAATGGGTTTGAGAGCGGGGCCCTGTCAAATAAAAGCGTACCGCTACTTGATACAAAAATTTGAAAGAACAGGGTTTATAATTGACCTTTCAAGATCACGAAGACGAATAATTAGTGATGTCCAAGCTGCAGAGGTTCTTAATGCTTCTTAATTCGGATGGAAATTGAACCCGAGTGGTTGCTCCGTCTTTTATGGACAGATGAGGCACATTTTATCGTTCGAGAAGGTCTTGATTTTATCATTGATCCGTATTTCTACGATGAAATGCAGGTGAACGATACTTATAACTGTTAAGAGATTATGTTATTACACAGCTGCAAAACGAGCTCATGGAATTGAAAACATTATTTTTATGCAGGAGCACTCCTGCACATTTTCCGACCAGTTAGAGTTGAAGAATAAGAAGTGATAAGTAAAGGTGATCGTGGGTACATTTAATCTTATATGAATATGGGAACTAACAAAAGTTTATGTCGAAATTATGACAACAACAGGCAGCATAGTAACCGACCCCCAAAAATACAAAATAGTGATGTTGCGCTTCTGACTCTATCTGATCACTTTGCACAAACATTACATTAGGCATAAAACACAATAACCAACATCCTAAAAACGGTTCGATAATAAGAGCTTTACGACTTGACATGTATTATGCTAGCGGAGTTGTTTGTATTTCAAAATAGTAATCCAAAAAGTCACTGCCGACGTGTGTGATGTTTATGAATTCTTCTCGATTGTATTCTACTGTAAAAATACTTTTTGTATAAATGCTGTTAAAATAGGTAACAGTAATAAGCTAGCAAAGTTTAAAAATATTACTGACGTAAAAATAGACTGTTGAAATATTAATTAATAAACTCTAATCTTTCGATGTCCATTTTTACTTTTACTCATTGAAATGAGTATTGTCATAATTGATATAAGAAATCTGGGAGTAGCTGTGATATGCTGGAAATTATAATAGGATTGTAATTGTAATTTGCTTTTTGAATTCTCACTGAATGGAATCAAAATATGTATATAGGTTCTCCGACAGAAAATAAGAAATTATATGAAAATTTAAGGACATGTGGATAAGCATAAAACGTGTCCATGATATCACAAATGTATGTACATACATATATGACAAGTACCTAACTCAAAAAATATGTTATCACAACCTCAACATTTTTCTATGATGCTCTGTATAATTGAAAACAATTTTGCATAAGGGTATAGATATTTTTTTAAAACTTATCTTAACTTGTAACTTATCACTGCGTTATAAAAGACGGAAGGTGAAATGCAGATCCCCACTTAAATCAAGACACGCTTAATTTAATACAGGGGGTTATCATGAAAGAAGGGATATAATAATATGTATTTTAAATTACTATAACTTTAACAAATTAAGTTAATAACAAAACAAACCCAATCTAATTGATTAAGGAATTTAGTATGCCAAAAACCAGTTACGGCAATTACTCAGTATGACTCATTTTATTGTTGTAACCAACCTTTCCTCCGAACTGCACATGGCAGCGTTGTTGGTCCTCTTCAAAACACTAAACTTTTTAAATAACCCCACAGACAGCAATCCGTCTGGTTAAGATGAAGTGATCTTGTTGGCCAGGAATTTGGGAAATGATTTTGAAAAACGTTGGTTAACAATTTTTTGACTGGCCGGAAAATGTGCCGTGGTGCTCCCTCCTGCATAAAAATGATGTTTTCAATTCCCTGGTGCTCATTTTGCATCTGTGGAATAACATAATCTCTTAACACTTGCAAGTATTGTTCACCGTTTGTAATTACAGATACGGGACCAATGGTAATTCTATAGTTTTGAGTATTGACTCCACCTATCCATAAATTACGGGATAACCAGTTATTACTTGCAAAGAAAAATCATAGCTACTAGCCAAATCTGGCTCCTTTAATTCAAACAGTATTTTTATTTTATAAGAATATATTTTTACAATTTTACGTTAAATTTTCCAAACCATGACATACAGCATTTGCAAGCGCTTAGATATCGCATTTGCACTGTTGGTTGCCAGTGGCTTATCTCTGGCTATGTTCTGATTTTCATGAAGATTCTCTGCAACTTGGATATCACTAATTCTTGGTCTTCATGATCTTGTTACAGATTCTATTCTTTAAATATTTTATATCAAATTGCGGTACGCTTTCATTTGACAAGGCTTCGCTCTCAAATCCATCTTCGAGTGAAATCTGCGTAATCCAGCGGTGTTTCCCATAAATACAGTAAAGTCCCATCCTTTAAGCAAGTAGATATGGTTGATTCTTTGTTATTAATTTAATCTGCCACCTCAATGTGCCATCTTAATGTGCCACCTGATACTACCTGTGATAATTACGATTTTTTTTCGAAACCCTTAGCTTGGCCTTACTTGACAAAAACCTTATAATTTGTGGACACTTTAATTGTCTTACGTAGGTATATCTCTGCTACATGTAATGACCAAAACTCTACAGCTTTACATAACATTTTGAACACGCTAAATTTTGTACAACATAATACCTAATATACTTAATAGCAATGAGAGGATGCTATATAGATTTAATTTTTTCCAACATTAGCGGAGTTTTAAGTGTGTCACAATGCTTCCTGAAGATGTTGAACATCCTGCTCTGGATGTAACAATAAATCTCCTAGAAGAACATGATCTCCTAAATATTCCTTCTAATGACAACCTAGAAGATATAATTTCAAAAATGCAGATCTACTTGGATTATATAATGATTAAGCGAATATTGACTCGTCATATTTGAGAACTTGTAACAACGTCAACGTCCCTGTATCTAATTTTTACGCAATGATACACTCTGTCATTGACATTAGAGTTCCAAAATATCACAATGTAAGACGAAAATATCCTGTTTGGTTTAGCCGATACTTGGTACAGTTAATAAAACTAAAGGAAAACTATTTAAACAAATGGAAATTCTATGGTTATTCTTGTTACCGTGACGAATTTGTTAGATTACGAAGTTGTTGTTAAGGAAGAAATTAACAACTGCTATGCCACATATCTCTCAAGAGTTGAAAACGAAATTACTAACAATCCAAAATCCTTTTGACAATATAACAAAGACGGTAAATCTAGAATACAAGGTTGGGTGACGTTGGATAATAGTGAAATCTCAGAGCCCAATGACATCGTGGAGACATTTACCAATGTCTTCGCAGAAGTATACCGCAGTTCTTCATTTTCAACCACGACAGCAGTTCCTTCTGATGTACATTCCAACTGCTTTAATATTTCTTCTTTTACATCAGAGGGCGTGCTTAGTGTTTTACGACAAGTTAAATCAGATTCGGGTGCGGGTCATGATGGAACACCTAACTTTCTTATACGCGACTGTGCTGTGGTATTATGTGAACAATTAGCTGCAATTTTTAACTTGTAACCAGGATTACACCAATCTTAAAGAAAGGTGATCGCTGCGACCTTCATTATCATATTCAATTAACGATCTATGAGTATTTTGTGCAGTTTTTCAAAAATATCTGAACAACTCTTGTGGTCTAGAATTTGCTACTACGTTAAACCATATAACATGTCTACTCATCAACATGGCTTTATCTTGGGCAGATCAACGTTTACAAATCTAATTGAATTGAAGTGGATGTTATTTATACAGACTTTGCAAAAGCATTTGATACTGTGGACCATACTATTTTGGTGTCAAAGTTATCTGCACTTGGATTCTCTAATAGTGTTACTAAGTTTCTGAAGTCCTATCTTTACAACAGAACACGCTATGTACACTACAACGGATTTTCTTCTAGTACGTTTACTGCTTCCTCAGGAGTACAACAGGGGTCCAACTTGGGTTCTCTATTATTTTCAATCTATATTAATGATTTGCTTTCACTTTTCGACTGCAAAGTATTGGCTTATGCGGATGATTTGAAAATATTTGCCAATATTTGATTTGTCACTTGGTGGTAAACAGCTCACCGTCGCAGACTCTACTAAATTTTTGGGAGTGTGCCTAGATCAGTTTCTCAACTGGAGGGCTCACTGTGAAAGTCTCCTGCCCAAATTAAACTCTATTTGTTTTTTATTTCGAAACTTAAGGACGGTCATAACGCGTCAACAGATGATTGGTGTATATTATGCTTATGTACACAGCAGACTCTCTTACGGAATCATATTTTGGGGAAATTCAACCATGTCTAAAGATATTTTTATTAGCCAAAAACGTATTATCCGTTGTATAACAGGTCTAAAACCCTCGGAGTCTTGTAAGCCAGCATTTATCAGTTATAAATTATTAACTTTCCCTTGTATTTTCATTCTCGAGCTTGCTCTCTATGCTTATGATAATTTCAATAAATTTCAACATAATAAAGACAAACATGATTATAACACCAGACGTAGAAATGATATAGCCACACCTAGGTCTAGATTAACCTTATTTCAGCAGTCCCCACAGGTTCTAGCTTTCAAAATATATAATAAAATTCCTAATCATTGGAAAATTTTAACCCGCTTACGTTTCAAACAACATCTACGGGATTATTTAGTGGTGAATGCCTTTTATTCCCTACAGGAATACTTCAATTTTTAGTTTTAGGTACTTAAAGCTTCATTCATATTGTTATTATTGCAACTACTATTACTAGTATTATTATCAATATTATTGTATCATTATGTATACGTTTATTATTATCATTACTAGTACTAATATTATTATGTCTACACTAAGTTAAGATTTAAGTTTGTATGTGACTTTCCCTATATCTGTTTACGTGATCTTTTGGGAATAAACTTTACTTTACTTTACTTTACTAAAATAAGTGCTGTCGGTGATTGCAGCAAATTGCAGAGAAATCGTGATATGGTACATAACTGGTACATCACCAATACAATTAAACTGAATATCACAAAATGTGTTGCTGTGACCTATTGTACGATACAGAATCCTACATCAAAATTACCACAAATAAATACAAAATTAACTTAAATACCTAAATACAATCATAAATGTAGGTATGAGCAATAAGATATAATTCTACTACAAAGAACCACCCATACATAAGAAAAAGAAATTAAAATGCGTTACTCAATATAAAGAGAAAGTTCACTTGAGACAGAAGTGCCGGAGAATCAATTTTCTGATTAACAAGTTTAACCAAAAAGTTGGCGCTAACTGTTTCTCTTCTGCTTCTTAAGGAATCAAAATTGTGTTTTTCAAGCAGGTACTCACAATCAACACCACATGCAGGATAATTATCAGAAATTTTGTATTCTAAATACATATTTAAGAAACCTCTTTTGGATTCTTTCGGTCGACAGATGTTGGTGTGTGTAATGAGGATACCATACTATAGACGCATATTCCATTTTACAGTGTATAAATGAATAAAATAGCATTTTCAAAGTCGCAATATTAGTAAATTTTTTACAACTACGAATATCAAAGCCCAAAGCACGTGATGCTGATCTACAAATATAATTAATGTGTTCAGAAAATTGAAAACGAGAATCAAGTATAACCCCCAGATCCTTGACTATATTTTCCGTCTTTATGTTACATTGGCATGCAGAATAGATATACTTTACAGGATTCTGTATCGTACAATAGGTCACAGCACTTATTTTAGCAAATATTTTTTACTCATCCGCATAAGCCAATACTTTGCAGTCGAAAAGTGAAAGCAAATCATTAATATAGATTGAAAATAATAGAGAACCCAAGTTGGACCCCTGTGGTACTCCTGAGAAAGCAGTAAACGTATTAGAAGAAAATCCGTTGTAGTGTACATAGCGTGTTCTGTTGTAAAGATAAGACTTCAGAAACTTAGTAACACTATTAGAGAATCCAAGTGCAGATAACTTTGACACCAAAATAGTATGGTCCACAGTATCAAATGCTTTTGCAAAGTCTGTATAAATAACATCCACTTCAATTCAATTAGATTTGTAAACGTTGATCTGCCCAAGATAAAGCCATGTTGATGAGTAGACATGTTATATGGTTTAACGTAGTAGCAAATTCTAGACCACAAGAGTTGTTCAGATATTTTTGAAAAACTGCACAAAATACTCATAGATCGTTAATTGAATATGATAATGAAGGTCGCAGCGATCACCTTTCTTTAAGATTGGTGTAATCCTGGTTACAAGTTAAAAATTGCAGCTAATGGTTCACATAATACCACAGCACAGTCGCGTATAAGAAAGTTAGGTGTTCCATCATGACCCGCACCCGAATCTGATTTAACTTGTCGTAAAACACTGAGCACGCCCTCTGATGTAAAAGGAGAAATATTAAAGCAGTTGGAATGTACATCAGAAGGAACTGCTGTCGTGGTTGAAAATGAAGAACTGCGGTATACTTCTGTGAAGACATTGGTAAATGTCTCCACGATGTTATTGGGCTCTGAGATTTCACTATTATCCAACGTCACCCAACCTTGTATTCTAGATTTACCGTCTTTGTTATATCTTTGTCATGTTGCCAAAAGGATTTTGGATTGTTAGTAATTTCGTTTTCAACTCTTGAGAGATATGTGGCATAGCAGTTGTTAATCTCTTCCTTAACAACAACTTCGCAATCTAACAAATTCGTCACGGTAACAAGAATAACCATAGAATTTCCATTTGTTTAAATAGTTTTCCTTTAGTTTTATTAACTGTATCAAGTATCGGCTAAACCAAACAGGATATTTTCGTCTTACATTGTGATATTTTGGAACTCTAATGTCAATGCCAGAGTGTATCATTGCGTGAAAATTAGATACAGGGACGTTGACGTTATATATAATATTCTTGATATGATATCCCATTATTATTATTATTATTATTATTATTATTATTATTATTATTATTATTATTATTATTATTATTATTATTATTAATCTGTTAAAAAGTTATAATAATTTAAAGTATATCTTACTTTATGATAACATTCTGCATTAACTGTGCAATCAAATCCTTTACGCAAGTTTCATAACATAAATGAATAAAAATAAATTATGTAATACTGGCCCACTTGAATGTTCGAAATAATAATCATGCATAGTGCACTCTGTGTGACAACACCATCCGTTAAAGTTCTGCTTCCCCTCTACATTATTAATGGAACACCTTACCTAATTTTTCCTTCCTGCCAGGATACACAGAAACAGGTATGCCGACGCGCATCTTTTGCATACGTCATTGCAAAGCATTAATTGTAAAATACAAATTCCGCCTACAAAAGCAGCGATTTTAACCTTTCTTCAAATAGATTTCAAATGCAATTTCCTTCGCACTGACGTCATGCACGGCTTTGACGATATTTGGTTTTGAAACGAGCATACCTCTATATGTATGTGTATCCTGCTTCCTGCTGTTTTAAGACTCTCCGAAGAAATACTACCGACACTTAATCAGTACTCGGCAGCTGTAATGGCATGGATTGACTTTTAAACATCTAAGGTCACATTTTGATCTGGATCTCTTCATTTACCGTCATAAATTTCTCTTATGCCTAACTACTTATTGTTAAGGGGCATACAATGTGTACTACTACATTATAAATACAATACAGGCTGTTTCAAAGTAACTCGGCACTATTGCTAACTCTGTTATTATTAAAGCTATGAGTTTGGTTAAATTAGCAAAGAAGCAGTGTTTTCATTGCTGATTACGATGTTTACCTTTAAAACATAATCGAACATCGCGTTTTCGGAATATTTGAAAAAAAAAAAAATTTTTAATGGAACACCATGTATATTTTTAGTTTTAATGAAAGGCAAAAGTATTCTTAACAAACATCATTATACACTCTTATAACAAAATACTTAAGATAACGTACATATTAACATTTTTGTGATTTTGTCAAGCTAGTATCTAGAATTAAAAGTGGTGATGCTTTTTTGAGAAATATTCGGAATTGTCGTTGCATTTAAAAAATGCCAAAATGTATAGAATCTACCATCTGATTATATTGTTACGAATGGCGCCATCTAGTGACAGAACTGTTTAAAATGGATTATGCAGTGCACTGTAGTTATGATATATGGATGGTTCGCGTGTTTTCCGGAGATATTCTAGATAGGGCGTTCTAGAACAGTCTAGTCTAGTGTAGAGAATTCTAGAAGTTATATTTTATGTATATAAGGGTGACAATCTCGTATGCGGGACAGTCTTGAACTAGCGCGTAATTAGAACGGACGCTGTGAAAATAAATACGAAACGTGCATATAAATTTGTGTTAGTTAAAATAAATAGTTTAAGTTAGTGTTCTTCGTTACCAAGTAATTATTAAGTGTTAAATTAGTTTAAATAAATATTTCTGTAAAAATATTATCGCCTGAAGATTATTTAAAAACCCTAAAACGTAACAA
>SMLS01068572.1:0-47854 GCA_004785975.1 Popillia japonica
AAAAAAAATAAAACTAAACGCGATATTGTTATAATTAGATATTTTATTTGGGCCTTATATGTGTATTTAATTTATTACTCGATACGTTCAAGCTAACACAGTAAAGCAAAGTAGCAATAAGTTTCGGTAGGTTCATTAACATATAGATGACATAACCATTCACTCGTTCGCGTCATTTCACTTACCCCAGCCACGATCACTCCATCTCGCACACGAAACGCTAATTGACGACGAAATTCATTCATTCTCCTCCCAGCGCCCGTAATCCATTTATTTCAAATGCAATAAATTCGGCCTAAATTGAAGCGCAGTTTTCCGCTTTGAAGTCTATTAAACGCATTATCTTCGTGTAAACGACGCGACGTCCGCTTCACTATGACATTGACGTTTATGACGAAACGTCGCAAAAGGTCGCTTGATATTAACGGAAAAACTAACGCTGACGGGATATGACGTTTACAGCTTCTGTTGCTGGTTATTTTTTCATTATTGTTTTTTTGTTAATGGAAATCGATTACACCTGAATAGCCATTTTAAACAAAATAAAATTATAGAGAAGCTAGTAGACAGGACATGATAAACAGATGAACGACTCCAAACAATGGTTTGATTAATGGTATTTAAAACAGTTCATTAATTATGTATTTTTGAACTGTCAGGGTACTTCCAGAGAGATGATAGGCTGTCTTGCTTATTTATAGAATTCGTATCTAATGGATTCTCTTTCCATTTAAGTAATCAAAGGCAAACTAAAACGCCGCTGAATAAATATAACTAAACGTGTTTAATAAAAACATAGGCATGACTTCTAACTAATACATACATGTGTACGTATTAAATTGCTGCATAGTGTAAAAATTAGTTCTATTGTATTAAAAAGTAATTTTAACAGAAATACAGTTTACACAAAGTACCTACACTAACTAAGAAGTACATTTTAGCAAAGTTGGGTGTATTCTCAGTACTTCAGCTAGATTTACAACCGCAGCAGAGAAATGATTAAAAAAAAAGAAAAGCTCGCATGCAAGGCAACCCACCGTTCTCTTGAGTAAGAACAGTAGTATAGACATTAGTCTAGAACGTACCCTATCGTGCGATCACCGCAACTAAATACGAACCGACCGTACTCGACTTAACAACGGCCACAGCAGTGCAGTCGGCAGACTTTACCGCGTTAAACAAATGAAAATCGCGACTGGAAAATTTGCCGCATGCTTTTGTTCTTATTAATCAAGGAGCAGGATGCTAGAAGGAGGCACAAAACAAAAGACCAACGCTGTTCACAGTCCGTTCAGGCTCTGTCTCAATACTATAGTACGATACAATAGACGCGTAATCACTGCGAGATTTCGGAGACTGGAAGAGAAAAATGATTGCGGGAAATGCCGCTGGGAAAGGGGAGAGTGTGTAGAATAGGTAGGAGGAAAAAGACAGATTAAATGTTAAAACAAAAGAAGGCGGAAAATGCGAACCGGACGAAAACGTCGCTAGTTTAAGGGATCTCACGTCCACAGTTCATTAGTCGAACGTGTAGTAGTACAGATTCTATCCTCTTTTTGGAGTAGAGTAAGAGATAGAAGGACATGGGGTCTTAATTAATATAAAACGTGGGGCAGAGGCTTTATCGATCTTCATTTCGTGTTCGGAAGGAAATGAAAGTTACTTTGTGAAAAATTTTAAAAGTCCTATAAAATGAATAATAAATTTATGTCTGGCTTCAATATATGTATACCAAAAGCTAAAGCTACAAAATTGTAGGAAACTTCTAATCAGCTGTAATCTAATCACCTTAATATTAAATCTTGATGGCTAAAATGTAATTTAAGATTATTTAGTAGTACAATTATCTTGTAAAATCTTAACTGTAAAGGTGGATACAGAAAGAAAATGTTCCACACTAGCTTTGTTTTGGTTCGAAAATCCAACGGTGTTATAAAACTGCGCCGGACAGAATGCGTAGATGCAAAATATCTTGAATTGTTGTTAATATTTACGGACTTGCACAAAACCAGAACGATAAGAGCTCGATTGTAGCGCCATATACAACGTACGGATTATGGAACTTCTTAAAATTGATTCTACTTCGCTCATCGCATGAAAAGTCTACCTTAATATTATCCAAAACACAAATATAGCTGCAATCACAACCGTTTATAGCATATAACGTCACATCTCACCAACATAATAACCTACAAGTGACTAAATACTGCTAAATACGATAAAGCGCATGCGTTGCAAAACCAGTCCAATTTTGTCCGCACCTTCGAGCATGAACGATCTGTGACGGTTGTAAATTATTTTGGATACTTGTCGGTACAGAACCAGAACAGATAACTGATGAATCCAAAACAGTACGATAAACACAAGAACGCTTGCCAACAACTGCGCTTGCGCCTGACGTCCACGGATCTCTATTTTTCGAAACCAGAACAAACCTAATATGTAACATCAAAAATGTAAATTCTTTTGAATGCGTTATAATTCACAAATACTAACTGTGCTTCAGACTGTTGCGGTTCTCTCCGAACACAATATTAAAATGCTTATTATATACGTATTTGTGATATAATATACAGGGTGTCCCAGCTTTTAGTTTACAGGCATTATCTACGTTCATTGTATAGCTATCAAAAAAATGTTCAAATAGAAGTTACTTGATATCATATTATGTCAAAAATGACATATTCTGTTTTTTATTTGCTCGGGACCTTGGAGGAGATTTCAAGGTCAACTTTGATTTTTTAATAGGAAACATAAATTTTTAATATTGCATGTTGTTTGTCAAAAGTTAGCAAATAATTTTAATAATTTTGTTTGATACATTTTTTAATTTGCCGTTCGAGCACTGAACACGATCTAACGCACGACATTTATATTAGATTTTTTGATCGAGAAAACTTTATTTAAGAAATATGATTTGATGCAATAGGCAGTAGATTTGCTTCGGTACCACTGCATTTTGACAGCTCGACTGTTTAAAGTGAATCTTTTTATCATGATTTTTCGATAATAAGAATTAAAATAGCGATAAAAATACAGGTGAATTTGTTTTCTCTAACTAAATTATTACTATATTTTTACATTAGAGTAACTGAAATAAGAAAAAAAAAATAATAATAATCAACAATAATAAGTGTGTAATCTTAATCTTATAAATGTTCAATTTGGGCTCCACCAGCTCGGCGTCCCATGCGAATTCGGTTTTTCAAATCATCTAGGTTTACCGACCGCACTTGATACACTAATTTCTTTAAATAACCCCACATGAAAAAATCAAGAGGCGAGAAGTTTGACGCCTTTGCGTTTTGACAAGTTCGCAATATCACTGTACCAACTGAAGTCGCATAACACGGGCAATTTTTAAAATTGTTTCTTTGGCCACTGCAAACAAAACATTACCTGTCAACTAACGAACCAGTAGATTGATTTTGCCGCCCTAGTGAAGTAAAAATTTTACCGCACACCTGTATTTTTATCGCTATTTTAAGTCTTATTATCGAAAAATCATGATAAAAAGATTCACTTTAGACAATCGAGTTGTCAAAATGCAGTGGTACCAAACCAAATCTACTGTCTCTTGCATCAAATCATATTTTTTAAATAAAGTTGTATATTTTTTTCTCGATCAAAAAATCAAAAAAGTGTATCAAACAAAAGTTGTTTGCTAACTTTTGAACAAGTAACATGCAATATTAAAAATATGTTTCCTATTAAAAAATCAAAGTTGACCTTGAAATCTCCTCCGAGGTCACGAGCAAATAAAAAACAGCATATGTCATTTTTGACACAATATGATATCAAGTAACTTCTATTTAAACATTTTTTTGATAACTATACAGTGAACGTAGATAATGCCTGTAAACTAAAAGCTGGGACATCCTGTGTACATATATGTATATACAAGTATGTAGTACATACATACATACCTACATACATATGTATATTATAATGTACCGCATTCGTGCTTGAGGATTCCAAAATGACCTATTGTTTATTTTATTTTCCATAATGTTTTCCATATTGTTTATAATAAGCTTTGTTTATGCATAAACGCCGAACATTATGGTTACAAATTGTATTCTATATTCAGGGCGTGTAAGAATTTGTTATTTCTGTATTATGAAAACTTAATCCATGCGCCATAATATAGTTATATTGAACGAATTAAGTCTAAGAATACATGCATAATAAATACCTTTACACCATTAACTCTCCACAGACAGAAAAATCAAGACCAATAAACTTCTCCTTTTGAGAACTCTGACCATCAACAAATTATATAAATTTCAGTGCTTGAATAGTTATAGGTTATGAGGTATATTATCTTCGTTTTATAGCAAAAGTAAACTTAAAGAAGAATATTTACGGTTAGATATTTGTAAATTCGTTTCAATTAGATGTATGCAGATGGGCACGTAAACTGCAGTTGCAAATACATAAAACACTGGCTCACCAAATTACTTGGAGTAGCTTCTGACAAAGTATACGTTATTCGTTGTTTGCTTCACTGCATACAGTTTCAGAATTTAGAGATACACATTGAAACATTGACTTCGATCAGTCAGTGTATGTTCGACTTACGAGATTGTGGAATGATTAGTATTGAAATTGGCCGCAGATTAAATCGTTCGCAAACTATCGTGGGTATGTTTCCACGAAAGGGTGTCGAATAATACGGGAAGAAACGCCGATCATGAAGACCATCCAGATTCTCTGATAAAATCAAGCGAACAGTGTTGTGAGAAATTTGATCAACATTTTTTTCACAAATTGTTGGAAGAATGGATCTAAAATGTGATCTTAGTCTTGTAAGGAAATGGATTACAGCAGAAGGTCGCCACAAATATGTCAAAATGCAAAAAAACATCATTGCGTAACATTAAGAATAAACTAAGTTTTGCAAAAAAGTATGTTTCTTGTGAAAAATTGTTTGACGACGTAATTTTCAGTGATCAAAAGAAATTTGATTTAGATGGAACTGATCGATTCAATTACTACATATATAGTGGCACAATCTAAGAAAGCAGAGAAATATTTCATCTCGTTGTGCATTGCACACAGTATATCTTTTTATCTTGCATTTAGCTACAGTTGGTTTCCACCAACTGTCTTTCCCAACAATTTCCAGGTTTTGCGCTAATTTTTCAGGTGCCTTGTCGTTGTTGGCGTGGCCTCTTCGCACGTGTAATTAATAATTGATTTAAAGATTAATTTTAATATGTGACTTCATTTGTTATTTGATTTTGATGTGTTGTAATGTCCGTTGGAAAATGTTTTGCTGCTACTTTCGTCAATGTACACTCTAATGTAAGTATGATTGTATTTATATTCATTCGTTTTCATAACTTGCATTGTATTTATTTTGTAGCTAATTCTTTGATGAAGCAATAATACAATTGCGAAAGCTCAGAATTTTACATTGGGTCTATTGTTGGAAATTTTGGCTGCCATTACCCATATCGCTAACCTTGAACTTAACGAGTACAACCAATAATTTATTTCGAATATGACATAATATTTCGACAAGACAATGTACCCATATACAGAGTGTTTCCAAATAAGCGCGAAAGTTGTTAGAGCGTGATTCCTTGTCAAAAAATAATGGGAGTCTTTCATGTAAACATAAGCTCAGGCGTGTCCTTGAAAAGTTACGTTTACTGAAGAGGCGTATTCTACCAATAAATAAGCTACCTATTAATTATTTTTTAATTTTGTTGTAATCTTTTAAAAGGGTGAAACATGCAATCCTTATTCTCTTTTTTGCTAGAACTTTTCAGCAACATAAAATTTCTTAATTTAAAAATATCTGTTGAAAAGAATGATTTAGTACTAAACATTTTTAAACTTTGGGTTTTTTTGGTAAAAGCAGTAGTTTCTGAATAGGGACATAAACATAATATCGTGCATAGAAGTATCTTCTGTGAATAAAATTGAAAAAATCTAGTAGCTAGCTGAAAAATCATAATATTCAGTCCTTGTCAAAAATTAATTAATTTGTTTTTCATGTAAACAAAAGCTCTTATGCTTGTCCTTGCAAAGTTACACGCTTCCAAAAATGAGAAAACAATTATAGTCCTAGCCATTTCAGGGTTTCGCCGTGAAAGCCTGAAATCGTATTTGAGAAAGACATTGCTTTTGGTTTTTTTCTTAAAATTGCCGAAAACTTAAAGAAATGACTTCTTGTGGGCATGTTCTACCAATAAATGAGCTACCTATGAATAGGTATTATAATTATTCAGCCACCTACTATATTTTTTCGATTTAATTCACAGAAGATACGTACATGCACAATATTGGATTTAATTAATTTATTGAAAATACTATTGCCCTTACGAGAAAAACACAAGTGTTAAAAAAAGTTTAGTACTAAATTATTCCTTTCAACAAATATTACAACAACACATCAACAAATCAAGAAATTTTATTTTGTTAATAAGTTCTGATAGGAAAAGGAACAGGGGTTCCATGTTGCACTCCTTTAAAATATCACAAGAAAATTTAAAAACTGCTCATGGGTAGCTTATTTATTAGTAGAACACAGCCACAAAAGCCATTTCTTTAACTCTTCGGCAATTTTAAGAAAAAACTAAAAACTTTTTTTTCTAATTTTTGGAAACGTGTAACTTTGCAAGAACAAGCCTAAGAGTTTTGTTTACATGAAAGACCCCCTTTAATTTTTGACAAGGAATCACTTGCACTTATTTGTAACACCCTGTACATATACGGCAGCTTGAACAAAAACTTTTTCTAAGACCATGGAATTGACTTTTTGAAATGTGAGTCGAAGAGAAATTATTTAGGCGATACGGCAGAATTAAAACACCGAATTGTAAAAGCTTGGAAAAACCTTTGTAGATGATTTGTTGAATAAATTCATACTACTGACTCTTATATACAATTTTATTAGCATCTTTTTTCTGTATTTATTTTACGAGGCGACTTAAATTAACACGTAAAGCGTGCTGAATTTAATTTGGCTAATTTCATGTGGGAAAATCTAGATCTTATTGCTAATATACATGATAAAATCTAACATGAAATTCTTTATTAACAACATTATGCGTTTATCTGCACAAATACATACATATATACATATATAGTTCCGATCTTTTGGACAGATCGATATGGTTACAGGCAAAGTGCAAATAAACATCAACAACAAGCAAAGTGTTTTGTCATTTGAGAACATTGCGTTGACAGATACAGCACTACTACGCAAGGCCCTACATTTTTTGAGATATGCTCGACCACTTCATCAAACTTCCCGTGGCTCGCTTATCTTGCTGTACCCCTCGGAGACCTTGTACGCTCCTGAGATTTGCCTCTTCTCTTCATCCCCTACCGGGATAGGGTCCTGAAGGACGGTTAAATTATGAGAGAAATTCCCGCTCTTGAACTTATGTTTTAAGAGAAATTCGGTCGGGCTGCGTTCTGCGCTTTACCTCACCGAACGCATGATTTACTTTTATGAGTTTGCGTGTTACCACTTTTATATTTATAGGCGCTGGGAAGCAGGTTCAACTTTCATTCCCTTTATTCTTCTACTTCTTCCTTATAACTAGAGAAGTGAAATTTCTTTGTTTACGGAAATTTAAGATCTCTTATCATGAAAAGTGATTTTTACCTTAGCAAGGCTTTAATATCTTTTTAGATATCTAGTTCTAATTAAATATGATATTAAAATTGTAGTTGGTATAACTAGAAAAACAACAATAACAAAAAGGTGTTAGATATTCTTGGGTTATAACATATGGCCTAAATATGTGCCGATATATTTTACTTCTGCACCACCATATAGAAAATGAGTACTGACAGTTGCTTCGCAAAGCTAATTAAACCTCTTCATTCACTTCATTGCATGCATTTTTAGAAAACAAGGTGTGTTAATCCTCGGATGTACGACTAAAAGAAGGTATTGGAAGTCAGAACGCGTAAGATATTAAAGATGTTACGGAGAACAAGAATTAATGAAAACGTAATGGAGCAGGTATTGAAATGACATACAATTCAATCAGCAGTGCTGTAGCTTCTTATGCAACACACCCTGAAAGCTATATATGAAGTTTTTGTATTACTATTATTTCAATGTCTTTAATATGTATGCGTTAATCAATTTATTTTTTAGAAACTATGTAAATGAATATTGCGTATATGTACGTTTAAGTAGGTAGACAACCCACGAATATGTAAAATACTACGGTGTAATAGCAGTCGGTCTACTAAATACGTCGTGGTTCAATATGTGTGCGGCGAATTCAATTTCCGGTTTATATGGTTTATTTATTTTACATGCCGATAGATTTTGATAAATTCTGCCGATATTAAAGTTCGGCTTCGTTGACATTAAAATTAGTGATTATATTATATGATTATGAATGTCCAGTTTGATCCAGGCGTGTTACGAATGTGTAACTATTAACAAATATCTGTTTACATGATAAAACTGGTGCCCTTCTACACTCATCTACATATGTAGTACATACATATTTTCTAATACGTAACATTCTATTAAATACAACAGAGTATCGTACGTATGTACTACATCTGATTTATTAAAACTGCTTTTAGGTTGAAATCCCAATCAACTGCCAAATTAAATTTCATATTTAGAGGGACACATTTTGTCAGTGTGATAGGATTGAGCTAGAGATAGCACAAAGCAAATAATCTAGTCTAACTATTTGGCAAGAGTTGAAAATAACATAAAATAAAGCTTACGTAGATGTAAACTTGCATTACTACTACACAGCTTTCATTTAGAATCGAAACCCACGTGATCTCTGACGTAAGATGACGTAAATAATATGTTGGTAAAACAAGAAATATCCCTAAGCTATCTAACCGGCCTAACCTTGGAAATTTAAAACGCAGCGTAAATATTTGTTTAGATAACAACTGAAACCACTTTCAACATTTATTATAACTATTTTCCTTTACTTAGTTGTGATTATTTACAATTTGAACCTAACCTGTAAAATTGTAATTGTCAATTATGTCAATAAAAAGGAGAAATTTTATTTTTAAAAATATATATTACCATACTGTTAAATGGGTTGCATATTTAAAAGGGATCACGTGGGTTTCGGTATTAAATGAAAGCTCTTTACAATGTGAGTCAAATGTCTGTGACACCCTTACTGCTTAATTAGTTGGTTAGATTAATGCTATTGCGATGCATATCTTATTAGAAGAAACAAAACTTGGCAAAAGCGATTGATTTCTATGTGGCGACACTTTAAATCTGTAGTCCACAGAGACATGTGCTCCCCCAATCTATTTTAGAATCAGTAGTACGTCTCATTTTCCTAAACAGTGTTTGCCAAAGTGTAGCCATAGAATATGTCGTCGACATTAACGTTTACCATGAGCGTATTTCCGTATTCTGGCGTAAACATGCGCTATTTATCAGTTTATTTGTTAGAGCTGTATCAAACACCTGTACACATTTTCGTTGTAATTTTCACTGCATCAATTTCCGTCTGGTAATTTCACCTAGGTATTGGAATGTTATTATTTTTTCTAAATAGAAAATACATGAAAGTAAGTAGGTACCGATTCATATATTATTTTTTCTCAGCTTTGTTTTTTTAAATTAGTTTTCCCAGACCTCTGACATGTTTTACTATTATATTATTACACATACCATATAGAACTTGACTACTACTATAAATTTTGGTAAATTCATGTAGTTTATTATGTAACGGATCAAGCATTCAATAGTATTGTAACCGTTAACATCCATGATTTTCAAAATTCTGGAGATATTTCTGTTTGTACGACTAAACAGTGAAAAACTGATGAAAAATCAGATTCTATATATTTTCAATTCTTTTTCCGGAAGCAATTACATTTAGTACGAAGTGAGCATCGACCAGTCGTTTCCGTCATTACTAATTCTTAACAGCCTTTCTAGTTTCAGTTTTACATGTGTCGATACCATCTGGTAATTTATTTATTTACGGTTATACAAGCACAACAGTCAAATGGGTAGGACTACGCGATATGTTGATCTCACCCGGACTATACGGACGTGTGTTGTTTTCCCATTTTCCCATTCCCGTCACATCCGCACGGCCTGCGTGATTTTATTTTTCCTTGTTGGGCGTACTAACTATACGTATTTGCACAGTCTGGCGATGTAACGAATTTTTGCGACGTTCAGTCGCAACCATAACACGCACATAGTAGATGTATTTAGATGCTTATAATTAGTACGTTATAAATTTAAAATAAGGAATTGCAAAAGTTCTCAATTCATAAAGATCTTTTTATCTTTTCTTTGAAAGAATGTTCATTCGCGCTGAAATCGATTGGACGGGCGATCTTCGAAGTTTAAAATTCTTTAAGGGACTTAAATACTTGCACGGCAAATGGAATTTTTGAAAGAATTTTACGATAGGGGAGAAATTATTACTAGAGAAATGATTTGTTGGTAGATCCACATGGAATGTTAATTTAACTCTATTTTAGCTTTTATTATTAATTATTTTCAATGTATGGCAATCGTTTGTCAACGTCATTAGTAGACTAATAAATTTTAATCGATTGGTAGACATCATTTTCCATATAGAATTAAAAGGTATATGTTACGTCCTTTAAGAAAAGAACTACAATATGATTTTGAGCTTTTCGTATTACTTATAGACTAAATACTGTCTAAATTAGAATCAGGCCGCAAAATATTTATAATGTTGTATTGTATTTTAGCAAACAGTTTGTTGGTGAAGATAAGTCATATGGATAAGTAGTTAGTAAAATAAAACGCAGTTATTCAACGATCCATAATATTAAAATAATTAGAGAACAAAAGGAAAACAAGTAACTGTCTACTCTTAATACGGATATTCTATCGGAGAACCCGCAATTATACAGAAGAGGAGCGTGATGTCTGAAAGGAACGGAAACTAAATCATTATCAGAAATTATATGTATGTATATATCGACTGCAACTAAGAACAAAGTCAATTTCCTTACTTTATCTATGATTAGATATTAATGGCAAAAGAAACAAGCATCATACAAAAGAAATAAAATATACAATTTATGTACACTTAGACACAAAAGTCTACATACGGCTGATAAATGTCGACAAACAGACAATGTAAACTAAAAATTGCCTTATTTTTGTGGTAAACGTGTTTAGTTAACCATATTTCAATACTATGCATAATAAAAACTAATGAAAAGTGTATTATGTGCGTAAAACAAAAAAAAAAGTCAATAATATATTAAAACTGCTTACAACAAAATTTCGCGGCGGCATGAAGTTCTCGCAAAATAAGTTGCCGTTCTTCAGCCAAAGTTTTTTTTATCTGTCTTCTTACGAATTAAACGTTTGGACAGTCTCCTCCTCAATTCATCCCATAGATGTTCAATTGGGTTGACGTCTGGGAATTGGGATAGACTCCGGAGTTGGTCTTTTACATGATACAGTAGCCACTCTTTTATAAGACTTGAAGTATGGTCCAGGTCGTTATCCCGTTGAAACATATAATTTGCGGACAACCCCAGATCATTAATGCTAGTAAGGAAACTCCTTCTTAAAATAGCGAAATACACACGCCGATTCCTTTTTTGAGTATAAAATGTAATTTTTCAACTCCACCTGCAGCCATACATACCCAGACCATGACAAAGCCACCTAGATGCTTTACCGTTGGATTTAAGTTTTGCATTTCGAGCGCTTTATTTCGTTTCGTCACACTTTGCCCGTTGAAGCGTTTCCAAAAACGTTAAATTTGCTTTCGTCAATGAATTTTACCAAAATCTGAAGTCCCTCTCGTGAACTCGATGGTACCTCTTCGCGAACTTCAATCTTTTGGTCTGATTAACAGAGTGTTTATGAGAAGCTCCTTTCTTGGAATTCTCTGGAGTGTAAACCTTCACCTCGGAGACACTTACGAATGATTTCGGGATGTACAATAATCGCCACCGTTTTTTGAAGCTCATTTGTTATTGACCGCGCAGTCAATCCAGGCTGTTCATTTATTCGTCTAATGATGGTTATCCTTACACGATGATCCAATCCTGATGGTCGTCCACTGCGTGGCTTACTTTTGAATGAGTCAGTGTTTTTGTGTAAAATACTAACTCCGGAGTCCGCTCCAATCCCGAAACCTTAACCCAATTGAACATCTATGGAATGAATTGAAGAGGAGACTGTCCAAAGGTTCGATTTGTAACAGGACGGATTTAAAAACAACTTTGGCTGAAAAATGGCAGCTGATTTTGCGAGATGTAATAGAAAAACTTGTAAACTTCATGCCGGCGCTATTATCTGCGGTCATAGACGCAAGAGGAGGACCAACTCAGTATTAATTAAACACGTTTACCTCAAAAATAAGGCAATTTTTAGTTTACTTTGTCTGTTTTTCGACATTTGTCAGCCGTGTGTAGACCCTGATATATGCGCGATGTACGTTTAAAATAGGTAAAAGGTGTACAGTCAGTTAATAATTAGATGCAATTTTTCAGCTACAAATTCGTAATGAATGGGTAAATTCTGTGAACAAAATTACTAATTCACAAAAGTTAAAGTTATCTAAATTCCAGCAAAATATTTGGTTCTTTTATTATTGATGACGTTTTTGAGTTAAATTATTTTCCCTTTTTCTATTATCAAAGCTAATTCTAAAGTACGCATCCATATGTTGTATAAAGGTTGCACTTTTTGGAGCTTTTAATAGTTTAATTTGAAAACAAATATTAAAAACCACGGAATTAAATGCAGAAGTGTTTTTGTTAACATTTTTTATCAACGTTTCTAGAAAACGTCAAAAAATCAATTTGGACTTTGGTAAAAGCAGATAAATAAAAGTGATTATGCACAGATTGATGCAATAATAGTGGAAATGAGTAAGGTATTTTGTTTACGTATTAAAATTTCGAACCCTAGAAGCCATTTGGCATAAATGTCATGTGATACTCTTGGTTAAATAAGAAAGCTGTTCGTAGAGGAAGGGTATATTTTAACAGAAAATATGTACCTACATATCTACTGAAAATCAAATATTCAACTTTTAGTAAATTTCAGGTTTTCTCAATTCTTTAATGCAGATATTTTCCATTAATATTAAAAATAATAAATATGAAATCAAAATAAAAACATAAAACAAAATACTTAGCAAGCATTCAAACCTGCACTGCTGATCCAACTAGTCACACTTCCTTGTCACGGTAGTTTGACGTGTCAACTACACCACAAGCAAAAACCTTCTCCATAAAACGTGGGTTAAAGATGTCAGAAAGTCGTGGTAACTGGACGTGCTATAGTTACTTTGAGATCGTAGACAGCGTTAACTTTCTACATCAGGCAGGTACTCCGTAAAAGTCTATTAACATTCAGGTATTACGTGTGAAAATTATAACAGCCCCAGTGGCCAAAGTAGTAAAATCAGTCGATCTCTGGCTCTGAAAGAACTGGAGATCAATAACAACATGTGTATTCAAAAACACATGCACACACTATACCACTCGGTATACTGTGTAGTATATATAACTATGGTGCTAGTTCGACGAAAGAAGTTATACTTGCAAGCCAGTGCACTTAATGCAGATTACAAATTCGGTTACTTGAAACTATGTATAAGCAAGATGAAAATTTAACTATACTTATATCTGCTTCGTAAACCAGAGAGTGCTAATGACTCAATGACTTTATGTATCTTCAAGTATTAATTGTTCTAAATAGAGTTGAAGATATGGCTGCCAATTTTTGGTGATGCGAAGAATACGATCTTGATACAAACCGAGCTAGTGTACATTACAACCTAGTACTGCGATTTCTTTTCAAGTCAATTTCTTTACGCACTTTTTAAACAGAGACTCTAAATAGTGTAATGTATGTATGTAATTTCACGCTTAATAAGTACACATGTGAAGTAAACGCACGTAGAAAAGTTATAAATATTAATTACTAGCAAAGATGACTCATTGAATTAATGCAGAGTTATGTTAATTCATTATTATTATAAGATAAGGTTACATTTTACCATGTGCCCACTCTCTAATCCAATATTAATCAATAATAATTAAATTTAATGCAGCATGACTTTAGTGCATATTGATCTTTGAGAATGTCTAATTGCTGATATGACGGTTTTATTTAACGCTCCAAGAACTTCAAGGTTATTTAGTTTGGAATCTTAAAGGTTGAAGTAAACATTTCAAAGCTATACGTATGTACGTACAAATGGGCATAATATAAACTATATAAACATTAGGAGTACATATTAATTGGACAAAATAAGGTTTGTTACGAAAACATTATTTAGCATAGTAAAATTTGAATGACGGATGTGTAAATGACCACACAGTTTAAAAATTCAATTCATTGTTTTAAAAGCGTGTTCTTTCGCTTTGTTATTCTTTTCCTTCAATTAAGAAAACTACACGTTATGGTTCTCTGCACATTTAACTAGTTAACAGGAGGAAATATATAAGTTTATTGACCTACAGCGTATTTTTTCTCCAATGGCAGACGGTTGTAGAGAATACATACATACATGACTGGCTACGATATAATAGTATTAACGGATCTAGGGCAAAGAACGATAAAATGTTGTATATTTATCGCATTCAGACTTCCTTTCAATTGGAACCAATTGCTGTGGGTTAATTTATTATCTATTAATTAACTAATTGTATTTCTACCCCAAGAAATACAGATTGAAACGGTTTGTAAATCGTATGAATTTTTTGTATTTAAGAAATCACATGCAATTCTAACAATTAATAAATGTTATCAATAGTTAATAAAATATAATATTGACATAAGACGTTAAATACAACTATCAAGAGCAATCTATTAGCACTAATTTTGCATCCTACTTAGATTGCGTAAATGGCTGCGTTAAATACCGAAGTAGGCGTTGTGATTTATTCCGTCTGTTTTTTTCGTGCTACTCCCGGTTTACAGCTGGTACATATATGGAGTTGAACATTGGGAAATGTAGAATTAATAAACATTTTTTCCTAATAGAAAATATTTCTTGTTTTGCAATACGATTATGTCATGTTACAACTTATTTATACCACATTTTCACAAGTTGTACATTATAAAAGAAACATGAATCCTTATTGTTATACCCACAGATGCTTATGTAGGTACATATGTAGGTACCTACTGAGTGCTTTTGCTGCTACCTCAAGCATGTGCCATCGAGGCAATGCATTTTTGCACACATGTATTCAGTTCCTTTGAAAAGTTCATCTAGTTTGTGTTGACATTTTGATAAAACAAAGATATAGATAAATGAGTATGTTTCTTTTGCATAAATATAAATTCAAATGACACATTTGATTAGTTCAATTGTCAATCATAATTACAAATTAAATTCTTACCTCGATTCTAGATTTCTTTAGTTCAGGCTTATTATCGTGTATTCGTGGTGTAGGTATGGGTTTATTTGGCCCAGAATTGCATCGAAAAATTTCAAGTTGAGTTTCCACATGTACTAGAGTGTACGCAAAGAAAGAACTCTAAAACTGTTTTCTGAAGCTGGTAGCCTTTCAAGAAAATCAGGCAGCGGAACAATTACGAAACGTACACCTCAAGTTGTTAATCGTGTTGAAGAAATAAAATAATAAAACGAATCAAAAGCATCTGTTCGACACCTGAATCAAAAAATTAACCTTTCTGTTAGCTTACACAACGAGTTACCTTTACTGATGAAGTATGGTTTGGTAAAACGAGACACTTAAATTCACAAAATATTTTAAAATTTGTAGTAGTGAAAATTTACATGTAATTATTAAGGAATCGCGACTTCCACAGAAAGTTGGTGTTTGGGCAGCGATATGGCTAATCATTGGTTCAATATTATTTCAGAGAACGTTAACTGCTCAATAGTACCGCACAAAAATTTTAGAACAGCGTATCAATCGGTCGGATGATGATGAAACTCTAAACGCATATTTCCATCAAATTGGCGCACCTTTCACTGTTTGGCAGAATTTTTGGATTATTTAACAGAATTTTTTGGTCACCATATAATCAGTCGAAATACTGAAGCTCTTTGGCATGCAAGCGTTTGAGACTTTTTCTTGTGACCATGTCTAAAAAGTGGCATATTTCGAAGTGTTAAATTTGTTTGATATGCAGCAAAAAACAGAAATGCATGGAAATTAATAACAAGCCAATACTGTTGCAGAATTTCATTAGATTAATTGACGACATAAATATTAAAAATATTCTCAATATGTTACATGCTACTTGCTGAACTTTCCAAATGAACGCATGTTATATGTAAATACAGTTCCACGTTTACTCTAAACATGTTCTAACAATTCATAAGATGTAAAACAGCCCAACTGTTTAGGCTATATCGATGAAAGCTTCTCGAAATTGTTTTAAAATGACTTGAGTCAATCTTGAATCAACCCCAACTTGAGTCAAAATGCAGATTAACCTTCCAGTAGTCACCCACGGTCTCAGACACCAGGCTGTTGACATATTTGCAGTATTTTAGATAGTAGTAGGGATGGTGTATCATTGCCCTTAGCTATGTTCCTGGTTAGCCGCGTTTTAGCACTAATCCAATTTTGGTAGTTGTAGTATGTAGTTGTTTTAAATTATTGCGTTTTCCGGATTCTAAGACCGGGGTGACCACTAAAGTAAACGGTGTGTACTCAACCAGTTTTTGAAATATAATTCTTCTACAGACGGCGTCTTACGAAAAAGAGCGTCTCCAAAAACTGTTAGAGGAGAATCTTACTGACGAAGAAGCGTCAGAATTAGATGACAATGATGAATCAGATCGAGAATCAGATAGAGAAGAAAGACAGGATACAGATAGCGAATCTGAGCAAGACATTTCAGGTGTTGAAGAGGAAGTGACCCATTCAGAAAGTTTTACATATATGGGAAAAGATAAACTCACTCGTTGGAAGAAACACACAATACTGGGCAGGACTGTGAAAACTAGAAAAGAAACCATTGTAAAAAGATGGGCAAAGATATGGGAATATTTTTTTAATGATAACATAACAGGACATTATAGTGACTAATGCCAACAAAAACATACATATATTGTAAAAATCAACTACTTCTAGAAAGCAAGATGCCACTCCAACTAACGCAACTGAAATTCGTGCGTTAATTGGACTTAATTTATTTGTGTTGTGTTTATCCTGCATGTCGTTTGAACACAAAAGATCTGCGGATTATGACTTAGTTGGAAAAACCAGATATTTCTGTTTTCGGTACCAAAAGTTTGTATCTCGAACATTTAACGAAAATATGTCGAGACTGTCATGCAGACATTGCCCAAACGCACTATCCAGTTATTTTGTCTTTATATCTAGTTGCCAAAAACTAACGACCAAGTATATTTTTAAGTTTATAAGTTTATACCCTTTTAAAAGTTCTTTGTTAGAAAAGTTGTTTTGTACTGGCTTTTTGATAAAAAATAATAAAATAAAGCTCATTTGGTAATATATGTACCTACTCTTTTTGTCCATAATTCACATATTAGTACATAGTAAATATACCGTACTGAAAATGTAGCACCACTTAAAAAAATATGGACGTCACGGTGTAAGAGACCGGCGTGACTACTGGAAGGTTAAAAGAATTGCGAAAGTGATTAATGTATAAGTAAACACCGGAAATATGTGAACACTATTCCAAAAAGCGCAATATAGGAAATAACCTAAACAGCTCATAAATTCAATATTATTAATGCGGACACCATCTGCGACATTCCTACTGTTATTGGTTCCTTGGCTATTAGAATCAATGTAGATGGATATCGGCGAATTCTCAATAGCAACTGCATGAATACATCAAGCCATACAGTTGCTTATTTTAAATAAAATTACTTCTCAATTATTTAATGATTTTCTAATACGGCTCAAATTCAATTCAATTCAATTCTAATACAGGAATTCAAAACATTATTTCACATTTACCAAGTAAACCAGCAAAGACAATAAACACACAAAAACAGTAGCTACATATTTTCACCAGTAATATGTTAATTGCGAATATCATCAAGCCTCAAATAAAGAAGTAAAAAAACAGTACAGATAAAACTTCTTTTTATTCGTTCGAACTATCATTTATATCTTAACGACTCGAAGTTACAACTTTGGTTGATGTGATAAGAAACTAAGACTAGCGAAAGAAAGAGCAGATACAACTTCAAAAACAGTGTACCGGAATAGCTGAAGCGTTGAAACGTAACGTTTGCGCTCTCTGTCATTCTAGTATCTTTATCATCCTGGCAGTCCACGCTGGCTTACAAAGCTAAAACAACCGCGTCCTAAGATTAGGCGCGGTGAATGTTTCCGGCTAGAGAAATACTCGACTTGGCCTCATGTACTGCAATTTCGCTACTGCGGCAGTAGTAAGAGTAACTGCGGATTAGGAAAGGAAAGATTATCGTTATCACCCTCATAATCATCCACAGGACTAAATACCAGCGGGTACGTTTAATAAATTTACACCCCGGTGGTCGCCGTTTAATGGTTACATTTTGTCGGAGAATATTAATTATTTCATTTAATATTACAGAATATATTACCGATCTACGGAAGTAGATTCGGATGGAAAATTGCGGAGATATGTAAATTATTTGAACAAAATTAATTACGAATTTTTTACTTAAACTAGTCTATTTAATTACTAAGTTACGTTAGTTTTTAAATGTATAATTAAAATACAGGATAATAATCGTTACTACACTTTTTACGTATGTACTTATGTATGTATGCACATACGTAATAGTAAAGAGTTTTGATGTGCGGGATTATGTCTATAGTCTAGTGAATGAATTAATAGATAATGAAATACTTTATTAAATGACTATTACTAAAAAGTAGGTCTCTTTAAGTGAAATTGTTGAGCTTCATGGCGCACAGTTTTCTACTTTATTAATCTATTCGGCAGACTTACGACCAAAAACATCTAATCCTACTTATTTTCTGGGTTAGATATAATTATTTATTAACGTTAGATAGATACTCCGTCTTCTAGGCTGATTCTTGAGTTTTGAAATTTGTGAAAATACTAGTATATTCCAATTTGCTTGGGAAGGTATAAAGGGCTATTGTGCATTTTCATCTATCACATCTGTAACGACATTGGTGTTTAAGAACGCGGTTTTGGTATGTTTCATGTTTAACAGTAAACATCCTCCGACTTAAGCAATTGTAGAATTGTACATTGATCATCCTATCAATGAGAATGTAACTGTTGTTTTGAACATTTAATACCAATTTTCTAAATGTTCCCACATCTTCCTGAAATAAGTCACCCACTAATCTCAAGTAGGTAGTTCCTGTAGTTAAGGTATACCGAACATAATACATCGCAATGGATTCGAGACATGTTGATTCCACGTAGAAGCGACTGTTCAATGGAATAGAATACTAACAACTACCATGGCACTAAAACATTATCAACTGAAAACATTTGCACTTTGTACTGCACTGGAAGTAATGCATATTAACAAAATGCCATTGTTAACTTTAAAATGATTAAACCACCAACATATTTAAAGAAATCTATACAATAGATGCTCTTGTGCCCTGCATGTTAATGTTTTTTCGTTCACTTCCAATCTATCTCTTTTCTCGCCATCAAATGCAATGTTTACGAGTTGTATAATGTCACTTAACAACTTCAGTATTGCTATTTGGTCTGCTACACTACTCATATCAATTATTGTGCAAATGTAAGTAGTGATTTGTTTTATTATATTTATATTATTATTTATTTTTATTTATAAGATTACCTGAGTAGCATCATTTATTGAAGGCAACAAATTTTCGACGTACAGTGTATAAATTAAATAAGATTTATTTATTCAGGAATTATTAAACCCAGTGACTGCTGCTTTCGATAAATAGGCTGCCCTCCGAGTTGAGAGCTATATTAGCAATTCAAACGCATGAACAAAAAAGGAATTTAGTAGATTACGAGTCTAAATCATTCCACGTATTATTGAAACTTTTATAAGTATGTATTTGGTTTGTGTTTCCATGAGTGTCGAAGACCAACCTCTTTTTAAACCATTTCCAACAATAGAGTTAGATAAGGTCAAACACAGTATCACTGCCAAAAACGCCATAGACGTCATAGCCGCTATAACGCCATGTTGAATCACAAAACTTTGCATAATGTCTGCAAGCTAGATTCCATAAGTGAAGAGTGAGTTTTTCAAACATTTTCAAAACAATAATGTTAGTTAGACTTCATGCCCCTATCTCCAAGGACAATTTACTCGCGAATGAACAGTTCCGATTTCGTGAAGGCTTATCAGTTGACAGCTACCTCAGGAAAGGATACTTGATTCCTGAATTTATAGCATTCACTTAGTCATACCTTTTCATAACGTGATTTGGCCTTGTCTTAGCTCTAGGACGTATTAACACTAGTGTTTCAGTGTTCCCTACTCAGATCAAAATTGTTTATAGAGAAGATAAAGTTAGCTTGATTTTCTTAACAATTCTGTAGCTATTACTCAAAAGTTTATGCCGCTGTTTCGCACTTTTATTACTACTTAGTTTTTGAACACAAGTCCACAAGTTTCTTGCACAAATCTACCGCAATTTTTCGCCATTCTTCTAAAGTTTTCTTCTCTTTATACTCTTCTTATAATTTCTTCTTTATTGCTGTTCATAAATTTTTAATTGACAACAGGTTCGGAGACTGAAGGGTCCATAAAAACAGAGAATAATTACTAATTAATCACTTTGCTGGAAAACATAATCGGTTTCATCCTCTTTCAATAATTTTAGTGTTGACTATATTACAATTGTAAATAAAGTTATATATACTTGTTCGTTTCTAACTTTTCGAATTAAAAAAATGTATGTACATACAATTATATTATTATTATACATATGTACATTGTCCACAGTTCTCTATGTAGTATTCTAGAACGGCATGCGTATTCTTCATTTTACGGTAATTTAATCTTTGATTGGAAATATTTATCTTCAATATTGATCACTACACTTACTTACTGATAATATCATACGCATACTGGTAAATTGGTATTATTAACATTTTCTCATATACGGTTATTAACGTAAAATTACGACACTCATACGGGGAGTGTTCCAACAAGACTGATGCGCAACATCGCCTTCATGTGGGTATATTAATTTCGCACAACAGAATAATCTTTTTCTTCCATTCGACTACGCCCATTGCTTGTCTCTTATTGTATTTCCTAATTGTGCATGCAAAGTCATTAATCATCGTTTTAATTTACACATATTCCTTCCATGTATACATTTGATGTGCGGTACATCCTCCTACTGTGTTTTCCGGCAGATCGAATTGTCATTCCTTATGTGACCAGTTTCTTTTTATATTTATAATTTAAGCTATGATCAGTTAAGAAGAAGTTTAATATTAAAACAATCCGCAAATTTAGAATTACACTTAAAGACATTTATTGTTAAAAGCGGATGCTGTACATTCTCCCCCACATCCGATAAACCCGCCTTCTACAATATATTTCACTTAGGGAGTGACTCAAATCGTGTTCTTTAATATTACATTTTCACTACCAGCCACATACTTCACCTCAACTAAATATTTAAAAGAGCATGTTTTTAGGGTGCTTAATTCGTGTAATGTAAGATTGATTAACACCGCAAACGTTTTGATTTATTCGACAACTTGCAAACTGAACAATTTTCTTTTAAGGAATAGTGACGATAAACGTCCATGATTAAAGTTTTTGGGCAATGTACTGACATATTACAATATTTACATATTACATTTTCCATGGATCCACGGGGTTCGGTAAGTCAGCTAAAATTGTTGATCCCAATAATTTCATTGTCCAGATAAGATTAATAAGACGTTCACATATAGTCAGTTAAACTGGTGAACATTGATCAATATTTATCAGTTTACTGACTATACATGTCAGTGAACTCTGATTGTAGTTTACGCACCACTGATTTATTAGACTTTGAATCATATAAATGCAAACTGTTTAATAATTTTTTGAAAGACTTAGGATTGGTTCAAATTATTAGAGATGCAACACGTGTTACCAGGACTTCGAGGACTTATTCTTACCAGCGAGGATAGCTCCGCGTGCGCTGCCGGTGTTCAAAGTGTTGGTCTATCTGATCATGAGCTTATACACTGTACACTGTCCTGTCCTGAACGATCGACAAACTTATCTTTTACATTTAGGGATTTTAAAAATATGCCACTGGATGATTTTTATGCAGATTTATGTAGCTCTCCATTACATTAGATTTTCTACACAAGAAATATTGATGAAAAAATAGAAATTTTGAATGAAATACTCGTATTGTTGGGTTTATTGGATGTACCTATACGCTCCTGTGACCATAGTTCACAAGCATAGTCGGAAACATTATGCACCTTGGTTAACTAGTAATACTCGCTATTTAATGGGTTTGAGGGATAAAGCATTTAAAGATTTTAAAGCTGCTGTTGATAAGTGTAACGTGGGTGTACTGGTTTTGTTAGACTATAGTAGAGCATTTGATACTATATCAGTCACAAGCTTTTATTATATATTTTAACATATGTTGGGTTAGAGAAAACTTCTCTTGATTTTTTTAAGTGTTACCTTGAGGGTCGTGGCCAGTGTACTAGACTTGGGGCACGAGTGTCTGACGTGTCTGCTGTAGATATGGGCGTACCTCAAGGGTCGATTCGAGGGCCTATTCTATTTTGTATTTATACAAGTAACATTGTAAATTCATTATCTGTATGCAGGTATCAGATGTATGCTGACGATACTCAAGTGTATCATACTTTTCCCTGATTACTTACTTTTCCCTGTCGGATCTTCATTTAGCAATTTCTGGTATTAACGCGGATTTACGATCACTTGCGGATACCTCTGCAGCCCACTCCCTAATATTAAATCCTCAGAAATCGTCAGTAATGATATTTGGTAATATTAGTCCGGAAGTAAAGGAAACCATTAAAATTAGTATTAATAATTCCGAACTGTTAATTCAGAATGAAGCTAAGAATCTGCTTTCAGGACAGCCTATATTGTTGTTCGGTTAAAGTGTGTAGGGGGATTACTACTATTTTACTATATGCGCTTTTTAGGTAATTTCCGTTTTTCTAGCTCGGGTTTTTTTTCTGAAACGTTCAAATTTTTGGTTTGCGTGTAGAAGTATATACATATATGTGAATACTTTTTAATATTTGTCGCTTGGGGTGGTTGAACTTTGAGTAGGGTTGTGAGAGAAGATCGGTAAGCTATAGCTATAGCTGACCGACTCACAGCCTATTTCCCTGTCCTTGCTCTCTATGCTCGCACTCATACTTTAGTTTTCTGTAGTTTGGTAATTGTTATTTTATGTGCGTTTGTTTGTATATTTACAATTACATACGGAGAAATAAATGATTTATTTATTTTATACTGAATAGCTGACTAAAGAATGGAAAGCATATTACATTGGTGTCGAATTTGAAAACTATAAGACTTGCCTTTTTTTTAATAAAAGGCAAGTTGTTTAGATTCTTGTGTGCTTGCTTGCGTTACACATATGGAGAATTCTTTGCTTGTATGCAGCTAAATACATCAGGAGTATGTACCTACAACTTTTGATCATATCTCCTACGAAGTAGCACATTGGTCGTAGCCTTCTTACAAATGCGAATGAAATGTGTAAAATGGGGGAACTACACATAAGGCTTGTTTTGGTTCCACACTCAAACCAGTTCAGAATTGTTCTAAACGTGCGACCAAATAAAACTTATGTTAGATATTAGTCATACAGATAGTCTATGATTGTGATGGTCTACTATTAGAACTGGTTCTGGACCGGTAAGAATGCGAAACCAAAACAGCTTATCGTCGTAAATCTGAGCTGATTTAGTTCGCTTAATTTGCATTTTGCTGCACAGAATAAGGAAACAAACTACATATGTACCTGCTTTACACAATAGATAGAATAGAAAATTGAGTACGGTTATCCAGCTGGAAAAACTCAAACTGCAATTCAAATATGATGAGATGATGTGTCGTAGCCTTTCAACACCTCTCATTACGAAAAAAATTTTTGATAATTTTAAACTTAAAAATAACATGTCAAACTATTTTTAGTAACAGAAAAAGCGGTAATCTCTGGATACCTCATTTTTGTTTAAAAGTAACATATCAGTGTTTATTGTGCAAATGTTTAAGCGATCTGTCGCATGTAACCCTTAATTTACACTCCATCAAAGTCCGTTTCGACATTTCGCTAAAGCGCATGAAACTCCTTCACCATAAATCACTCTCTTCGTAGAAAAGCGAAATATCTGAAAATTCGAATACGCCATTAGTAAGATTGACTAGCTACGATCGCTCAGTTTGTCCTTAATTTGTATAGAAAATACGTTTCAAGAAATGAGGACTACTTCTCTATACATGTCGAGAAAATTGGACAGATAAAGATCCGTTGTATTAGTAGATGTTTAGATGTGGACGTGTTAGTAGAAAGGTAATATATTCGATACATCACTAAATAATGACTTCCTATTACGTATTGTACAGTTCATTCTAATTAGTTTTGTCGGGAAACTATTTCGTTCTTATATCTTCCAATGCTAGGCGAAAGTTACATTTCCATGAACAAATAAAGCACAACAAATTTTCCATCACAACAAATAAAAATATTCCCTCCTGTAAATACAATAAAATAGTGTGACATGGAGTAATACCTTCTTGCAATACATCATCTCAGTTTATATTTTATAACAAAACCGACTTCGATTGCGTAAAGGGGTAAGTAAGCGAGACAGCGCGGTAGCAAAAGAAGATTGCCGAGACTGAACGGGGTTTTAATATATTATTTTAGAGAGAAGAGAATAATTTCCTGAATAGACCCCAAGACAGCAGTTTTGTATAATACATAGGCTGTAGATGCTTCTCGTGGCGATGATAGCAACGAGAAAATCCCCTCTTATATTAAAGGAATAATTAATTGAGATTGTATTTTGGTAATAAATTTGATGAAAAGGGTTTTAAAGGTGTTATAGATGATGGGCGAAAATATTAGTAGCCGTGAAAGGTTCACAGAAGGGCTTAAAATATTCATTTATTTCTTGGGCGGTAAATATAAATCAATTGTGTAAATTCCAACCTGCGCGTAGACAGATTTATTTACTTTATACAAGATTGTAGTGTCATGTATATAAGCTCTAGTGTTAAGCATTTTAGTTGTAACTGAAGTATTTATTGCTGTGTTTCTCATTAATTTCATTTCCAACGTAATACCGTATATATTTTTCCACACGTGAAAAATGTATATGGAAAATTAAATACAAGGTGTTAAAAGTTCTGTACTCTCAACATGTTGCCATATCAATAAGTTCAGCATCTACCATGGAAACACGACGTAATCTTCTATGTTTTCCGAAAAAGGTCTCAGTTAATGTTAGCGGTGTGATGATGTGAGCAGGCGTAAGTGTCAGAGGCCATACCGTCATGTAATTTAATTAGAATGGTTCAAACGTATTTGCATCAAATGTACTTTTATAGAGTCATATGCAGGACTTGACATGCGTAATTTGAGAGGTACGGTCAAGTACCTGCGGCGCATGGTGAGTTTCTTATACAAAAACACATCTTTCGATATATGGATGGATGGATGTTTCGTACTTGAGGTCGTGCCGCTGATACGTGTTTGCAGCTTTGTGCTCGTATTTGTGTGCAACCCTTTAGTTTTTTAAGTATCAAAGTAGCTTTTATGGAAAATTGTGGCATATACATATGTATGTACAATAAGATGAAAACCCGGCAAACCTTTAATACTAGTGTACTTTCTCACAGGACCAATACTGTGAGATTCAAAAAGATTGTCAATTTCTTGCCCGTAGATAGCGGCAAATAAGAGAAAAGGAACTACAACACGAACGCCAATGTCACAAAATATCAAGAAAATTAATTCGGTGTATCAAATTTGTATGTAGGTAACTTCACTTATTAAAATGGTAAGAGGTATAGATACATTTTTCGGGAAGACAATGTCTTTATTACGACAATCATTTTGAATCTCACTTTATGTATGAAAAAAATCCATACTATAAAGCTATAATATATGGCATTACGATCATCTTATATGCAGGTGAAAAATATTACTACAGCTCACAGATTTAACATAAGATTGGAATCGTAGTTGTTGATTAAATGACTTTACTGTGGCACTGAATATGTGAACGTTAAAAATAATTTTAAGCTTAACAGTTTTTAAAACAATAAGACTAAACGATATCTACAAATAGCTATAGTATTATCAAACTGCCCAGATGTATACACACACATATGTATACACATGTGTATACCTTACAAAGATGGTTAAAGCAGTATACATATTTCGAACTATTCTATGAAAAATCATACCCGCCCGTACTATACATTGAGGTGAACCACAAGTCTGGGAAATTACTATTGAATACCATACACTTTTATAAATTGTGTCAGTTTCACATTAAGCATTTAAGGTGCTTGCTCACTTGTACTGCCTGAAGTACTAATGTGGAAACAAATGTAATATAATTTCAGTGTTGAATATTAAGGAAAAAGATTCCAATAAAAATTCTACTCCAAAGAATTCTAAATCCTGAATCTACATACATAAATAAGAAAGAGAGTTTTATCAAAATTAAAATTGAATTAAAGGTACTTAAATAAATTGCAATTATAGCTTTCACTAAACGTACATGAACTGAAATGCAATTTAAGATTGTATTTATAATCTAAACTGTTTATATTATACAAACAAAATTGTGTAATCTTAATTGCTTGCAAATACTCGATGAGTTTGCATATTAGTTGAAGAATGTGAAAACTTTCTTTTTCTCTGAAAGACCTACTAAATGCAATATGAAATTGATGTATTAATACTTTGTCAGTACAGAAACTATTGAAATAGTAAATTCCTGCAATAAATTTACTTTCTGAATAAGTAACTATAGCCAACATAGTGTAACGACTCACTCTGTAGATGAAAAAGAATTCCTATATCCAGTGGTCTGCAACAGTAGGGCAGTGTACTTAGTGATCATCATCTTGTCAAAACACTTTCACTTAATCAAAATGTTAACACAGGTACAAGAGTAGGTAACAACAATAAGAATAAACCGGTCTATAGATGTTTTCCATGCGTCGATATAAAAACAAAGCGCACTTCACTCTTACGTTCTTAACGGCGTCTTGATATGTAGACGGCCACAACTACAACTGCTGGATGAATATTACGGGTAGCAGAGACAATCTTAGCAAGTAGTTTGTGAGTACTATTATACGCGTTGTCGTAATGTGGGGAAATGACCTTGACGCTTAAGTGATACTCGACGGTGTTTGTAACACCTTACTTACTGTTAGGTCAATTTTAGTGTAACTTAACTTTTAAATTAAACAAAAGCCGGTGTATGTATACTACAACTAATGATACGGTACTAATGATAAACTATTGTACTGACAATAGAAAAAATTGAGCATATAATTAGCATAAAATAATAATTTACAATTAAATACAAGGTATCAACATTTCTAGCTCTGCTCTTTCTTAGTATCTTTTACAAATTGTCAAATTACAATCTGCATTAGTTTTCCATGTTTATTTAATCCCAACTTGCCGCGATCTGTGTCGGTTTCATATAGGGCTTGGTGGATCTATACTATGTCTTCTATTTTTGTTGGTTCGAGAATTGAACAAAAAGAATATTTCTTGTATGCTAGGTGAGTCAAAACTCGGATCCTTAATTTTCCCATTAAATTTAAATGGAACATCCTTTATTTCTTATGACGCTTCAATAGCTATTTATTCCCTCTTTCGTTTTTGTGGACCATTCCCTATACCTAACTTTTTGGGTTTAGAAGATATTTCTAATTTAAAATAAAAAATTGCGTTATTATTGCATAAGCCGGGGTTAAATATTGTTTTTTTCAGCAGGTAGTAGGAGCAGGTAGGAACCGACCAATATGTATATGGTGGTTTTGGCAGGCCATACCACATTCCCCACAAGAGTTTTTGAACGATTTTCCCCCTATTGTTGCATTTGGCGAATGGGCTCAACAACAAATCTATGATCGAATAGACTTCGTTGAACGTCTTGAGATGAAGCCACATTTCACAAAAATGGAAGCGTGAATAAACAGAACTTTCATTATTATTCCACCGACAATTCGTATATCACACAAGACATAGCATGAACGAGGTGGTATTGTGAACGTTTTTGGTGGCATAGTTGGAAATTACGTTATTCACATTTCTTTGATGGACGACTAAATAGTCAAGTTTGTTTGGACTTTCTTGAGAACTATATTTGGAAAATACCAGTTTTACACAATGGGGCTCAGCACATAACACTGCATTAATCCATAACCATTTTAATACAAAACTTCGTGTTTCGGAGTATTGATGCAGAGCTGATAGTCGATCGTTTGAACTACGACTGCAACACTCTATTGACGTTATCGGTCAATCTTTTGACAATTTTGTTTAGTGTGCTTTTCTTTTCTTGCACATTGTGTAACTTCTTAATGTACTATTGTATATAATATATGTATATATTATCTTGCCTTTTGTGAATGAACACCTCAAACTAATTAAAAATTGATTTCACTTACTTCCAAGTTTTACACAACCCGGCACCCATATAACGCGATATAAATCAATCTGATTCGTACTAATTTGGAATATTTTATAACTAGGTTTTCGTATAACACAGTGCTCTTATAGCACGGTTTTCATATAATACGGCACGAGAAAGAAAACGCTTCTGAAATTGCGCTAAAAATGTTAGTATATAAGTAGGTAACATTTTTATTCTAATAACTTAAAATATATAGTCTTTTATACTTAACTACTTAATTTACTGCAAACGAGCTCTAGCACAATAATAATAATAAAATACTAATAATATTAATATAAATTCAGAATTGCTCTCCCCGATAAACTGAAATAATTTCATTATAATCGACAAAAAAATCAACGTTTCGAAACAGAAAGTAGTTAAGTTAATCGTCAAAGACTGTTAGTATCTAGTCCCTCAGGACAGGCCCTACTTATTTTAGCTTCAAATTGCTTCATTGCTTCAATTCCTCTGAGTTATGCCGATTAAAAATTTCTTTTCTTGGATTGGCCCATAAACACAATAGGCAACCCCCTAGCTTTTTGTCGAAATGACATCAGTTAGTGGTAATGTAAAGGACGGCGATTTAGTTTTATTGCAGTTGAAGTTTGTGGATGGAGTTAAGATGGGGAAATAAAGAAAGAGTGCAAACCAGTTGAAAGGGGTGACTTTCGCAGTATACATTCTATGGTTTGAAACCTATTCGAAATTTACAATAAATTGTAATGCAAAATAATCAATTTAATTCATAGAAACAATAATTTGAATAAAAACTGCTGACAGGTATAATCGTGTGTACGTAAATAATTCATTGCCATCAATCAGGCTGTAGAGATATTTGTTAAATAACAAGGTGACACATATAAACTCTACTAGAGAAATCGACATTTTCTACTTCTCAACTTCTATGCAAATAATTAAGGCTGTCGCTCGGATACGGGTACCCGGTTCCGGATACCCGGGTACCCGAAATTCTTAACGTCGGTTCTACCCGGGTACCCGGAACCGGGTACTCAGGTATTCAGGGTTTTCAGGTATCCGATTCCGGGTACCCGTTTTTAAGTAGTCGGTTCCGGGTTCCGGTTTTTGAGTATCCGGTTCCGGTTCCGACATTGTTTAATAAATTACAACGTTCACGTTTTTTTTTAGATATTTCGATGGGAAAATGCCACCAAATTTCGATTCGTTCATTTAACCGGTTTTCTTTAAAATATAAGTTTTAATTATTTTTGGGTTGGTATATTGATTTTCATTAAATTTTATTTAAAATTAAAAGTTGCATTTAAGTTTCGGATTAAGTTATTTTTAAAAATTATTACAATAAGCCTATAATAAAATATGTTACGTTATTTTATTTTATATTGCTTTCCAAACAGCAATTTTGTAGTCTCTATTTACTTGTACACTATATTGCTGTGTATATAGATATATTTTCGAAAAGGGGTACCCATCCTAGAAGCAAGTACTCAGCCACCCGAAAACGGTTCTAGAACGGAATAGTTGAATACCCGGTGTTTCGGGTACCCGAGTATCCGGTTCCGGGTACCCGGGTATCCGATTCTAGAAGCGGGTACCCGGGTTACCCGGAACCGGGTAGTACGCTCGACGGGTACCCGGTTCCTGAAAAAATACGGTGCCCGGCAGCCCTACAAATAATACTGAAAATTACGTTGTTGCATTCGCATTACATCCAGCTATGAAAAGCTTAAGATTAGATTTGGTTCAATAACAACAAATATAAATGCAGAACGCAAGTCAAAGGTGGATTAAGGCTTATAACACTTTATATACTTCTATGTATCAGCAATAAATAAGTAATCAAATGTGGATTCTATTCTAAGAATCATTACTAGAAATGTGTAAAATATTGCAAATAAAATTTTAATATAGAAAAGCTACTACAGGTTTCTTATATTATAGTGTCGTTGATATGTATGGGAACGGTCGATTACTGGGTAAAATATACGAGGTACCGGAAAATGTTAAGTACAAAAGTTTTAGGATTTTTAAATCCCTATTAATTAGTAATAGTAAGTATACAGGGTAGGTCATAAAGTGGTGGCACGTCAAAGTTGCATTTTTTAAACGGAACCTTGTGTATATTATCAGATAATTCAATTCTTTCTTCAATTTCAAGTAAAAATTTTGATACGCTAAATGTATCTAAATAAGATAAATAAATAAGATCTAGGTATAGTTTGTATTAGAACAAAATACAGTTATAAACAGTGTTCTCCATTAACCTATTGACAATAATGAATCCGATGAACAAAATTTTGTATTGTATTTAAAAGAGCATTTTGAGAAATATTGTGAATTTCATGCGAGATCCGTGTTTGCAACTCTTCGACATTGTGGAGTCTATTTTTGTAAAGTAATTTTTTAATATGACCCCACAAGAAAAAGTTAAGGGGGTCATATCGGGGGACCTAGCTGGCCATTCTGCCAGGAAACATTTGATTTAGAAATTTCCGTACTTCAATTACAAAAAGCGCCAAATTTGAATCATTATTGTTCGGAAATAATCGAATAAGGTCTGGAACTATTGATTCTTGCAAAAGTGCTAAATATCGAACAGGGTTTAAATTTCCATTCATAAAATATGGTCGTATGCTCACCAATAACACCACACCAAACATTGAGTTTCTGTGGTCGATTTTTATTTGACCAGTACCTACAGTTATACCAGCTTACATGTGCATTCAAACAAAAAGTGCATTGATCAGAAAACACAATATTATTTATAACATTACAATTCTGCCCCAATTTATTCATAATATCTTCGCAGAAGTCGATTCTGCGATAAAAATAGTCGTCACCTAATGCTTGGAGTACTGCTGCCGGCCTTCTGACTTTAGGTCTGTCCTTGACACTGCCAGTTTCACGAAAACGACACAAAGTTCTTGAAACTGTAGACATGGAAATTTAATCTCGGTCAGGATGCAATTCGTTAAATCAATGCACTACTTTCGCATAACTTCGCATTCTATCACTATACCCCTATCATCATTAAAATTTCGATTGGTTCGATTTCATTCAAAGATGCCATTTTGCGCGAAAACTATGACATTTTTAAGGTGCGTCTTGGCCTACGTAGATATATGCCTAGATTTTATTTAAGTAATATTTTCAAAAATTGATAACTCGGAAACGATTGCATTTAGGTAAACTATGTGTATTACAATTTTTACTTAAACCTGAAGAAAGAATTGAAATATCCAATAATATGTATATAGGGGATTCCGTTTAAAAAGATGTAACTAGGATGTGCCACCACTTTACCACCGACCTTTTATACTTAACATTATTACTAACTAATAGGCATTTAAAAACTCTAAAACTTTTGTTTCACTTTTTCCGGTACCTCGTATATTTTACTCAATAATCGACCGTTCCCATACATGTCAGTGACCCTGTATATTAAATAAACCAAATATGGTGTATATATACATACTACATATATAAATCGAATGCGTTCGAAAATTCGATTAAGATTTCGTAGGATCTGCCGTTCCAGAAATAAAATAACTTTAATCAACTTTTACTGGAATTTTCAAACGCCGCCAGATAGCGCTAGAATATTCCACGGTTTGCAGCCTTCCGGCGCGGCATCGAGAAAATTGCCCGTCATGCGTAGCGAATATCCCGAACAGTCTTGCTTGTAAAATGTTTGCAGAACTTTAAGGTTACGCACTGTACGTGGTGAACGCGAACTTTTAGTAAAAAAATGAAAAATTAACCGTGCGTGGTACTTCCGCTGAATGCATATACATTAGCGGTATGGCAATAATGAAATTAAAAGATGTATAGTTGAATTTTTGGATCTTGTCCGTTACGTCATTAACAATGTAGTTTAGCAAAGATGTACGTAAAACATTAATCGCCGATATTTAATGTACGTTAGAAAGAAATGTAAATAAGATATATGAGTCGTTGCGTTAAGAAGACATACGCCTAGATACTATTCGTATTGGCTATATAGAAGTGTGATGAAGATAGATAGATAGCAAGGTGGAGATATATCGTTTCGTGATAGTCAGCTTCATTCAGGTTGATCTATTGGTCTCTAGAGGGCACTCTTCAAAATTAGTCGGTAATATCGTAATATATATAAAATAAGTTTCTATTACATTGTGTCAATTGTGTTAAGGCTCTATTTTCACTCCTGGCGAGTACACCCTAAACTAACGTCGGGTGTGTGCGTGTGTGTTTACCAGTATATTTACAAATAAATTGGATAACAAACACACACACACACACCCGACGTTAGTTTAGGGGTGTACTCGCTAGGAGTGAAAATAGAGCCTTAATATCAAAACCTAAATTTAAATAAAGCTTATAGTTTCAATACAAACCTTTTTAGTGGATTTACGAGTAAGTGTTAGTTTTGTTGATTGAACATAGATGCCGCCACAATTTGTCAATGATTTGATTCATCCTGACATTACTTATGACGTAACGGACAAGATCCAAAAATTCAACTGTATATACATACATATGTAGTTCAATTGTTTGCTGCTCAACTGTGGCAGTATGCACCTGGTTTAATTTCAAATTCGCAAGGGAAATATTCTCTTATGTTTGATTTTTTTTTCAAACAACTCTTTTAATACAAGTATTGCATGTACTTGTATTAAAAGGCTTGCATTCATACTAGAGCGATTAATGGGACACAATAGCACATAATGGTTACCATGGAATATTAGTTACACAATGAAAACAAACTACAGAGAATCAATATAATGGGTAACTAAAAACAGACGCTACCTACAATTAGCTATTGCACTTTACTGCAGTTGCTGTATTTAAATTAAATAGTGATTAAAATATTATGCAAAGGTATTCAAAGGAAAAAGAAACGAAAAAGCTGTTGAAGAAACCGATGATGTTGAACAATTGGAATTACCTTAATATTTTCTTAAATACATAGTTTTATTTTTATTACGTTCCAGAATATGTTATAATTATATTCCATTACAGTCAAGGCTGCAGATGTCCTAGATCAGAACGATAGAAGCTCTATAAAAATTATTTTGTAATATTTGTTTGTAATATTTGTAATTCTACATATAAATAAAAACATACATGTGGTCCAGTTAAGTTAAATATCTTACATACATTATATGTATATAACTATCAGGGACATAAATGAATAAATAGAGTGCCGGTGGCTCTGTTCGGTTAAACATATAATACAAATTCAATAGTTTACAGTTTCTCCCGAAATTGTATATACCTACCGGTTCCGGCAGGCTTCTATGGTCACCCGATTTCCGATATTGCTCGAGCTCGTGAAGTTACTGGATGACTGTCGCGATATACTGTGAGCAGTCTGCAGTATCTATTCACTATAACTAACTGTAACTAACTATAACACATTATTTCTCGTACTTGCAAACGTTAAATATCTGTCCAAGATGCATATGATGATGAAGTGGCTGATAAAGAAACACCCGCACATCGTACGCGCCTATCTCCCAACTACTTGCCGCGCTTGTTCGTGCAATGTCGGGTGACAATAGGAGCGCGCCGGTACCTGTATAATAGGTAATAAATGGACAATTGACTTAGGAATAGCAAATTAACGACCGCCCGAATTAATTTATAATTAAAATTCAATCTACTTATACATACATATTTAGATCATGGTATAACAAATAATAAGTATCCGATTAATAATATATTCAACGATTTTTCCTTATTGATTGATAGATAACAAAATTTTATATGCAACATTTCGTTATTTGGGGAGACAAAAGTACTTCAGATTTAAAATTTTAAGACATCTAAACTTGAAATACTTTTAGCTTGTTGTACATAAGATTATTTAAGTGTTTATACACATGGTTTATCCAGAGTAAATCCTAAAGATAAAACAAAACTTTTCCAATAACTAGAATTTCATCTAATTATCTTGGTACGTAGATATGCGTAACTATGTATAATAGAAAGGTAATTTTAATGGGAACCCTATTGTTTAGGTGATGTGAAGATTGCCTGCGATTGGCTGTAAAGAGAGACTCTTTTAAATTTTCCTCTTGAAAGTCAAATTTAGAGATTAAATTCAGACACTTACGTTTTTATATAGATAAAGTTGTTTTAATTGTGATATACAGCTATTCCCCGTTTATTGCGGTTTCGAATATTGCGATATTCGAATTATTGCGGTTTAGAATTTGCGACCATCATCTCGATTATCACTTTCAAACTACGAGTTATTGCGGTATTTGAAAATCATACGTTAGCAAAATTGATATATTTTGACTGGTGGTGGCTAACGCAATGCATGTGATCATCATCATGCAGTGTAAGTTGCATAAGTATCACACGGCAGCTGTTTGGTGTTTAGTTGTGTACAGTATCGAAGCAGAATAGTTCGCTTACATAATTCATGTAACGTATGGTAGCCACTCCTTGTACAATGAGTGTGAATAGAAAAGCTGAAGAAGCAATTGGAAGTTCTAAGAAAAAACGCAAAGTAATTACATTAGAAGAAAAGCTAGCAATAATAGCTAAACATGAAACTGGTGATACAAACGCTAAAATCGGTCGTAATTTAAAAATGAATGAATCAACCATCGGCCATATAATTCAACATGCAGATCAATACAAAAAACAGGGCAAAGGTGCGTCTACGTCAACTGCTTTTCAAACGACAAGAAACAGAACCATTTTTGTGATTGAGATGGAGGGCCTGTTGTTGGTATGGATAGACGACTGCAACCAAAAGAGAATTTCTATTAGCTTAATGGCAATCAAAGCAAAAGCAATAAGTTTGTTTGGATGTCTGAAGGAGAAAGAAGAAAATCAAGAAAAGGAAGAAACATGTTTTGCTAGTTCTGGATGATTCGATCGCTTCAAAAAAAGATCAGGTATCCATAATGTCCATGTCCAAGGAGAAAGTGCGGATACTGCAGCAGCAAAAGAATATCCAGCCCAATTGAAAAAAATTATCGAGGAAAACGGTTATAAAGATGAACAGATTTTCAATGTGGATGAAACCGGGTTATATTGGAAAAAGATGCCAAATAAAACGTAGTTAGCCAAAAATGAGAAATCTCAACCTGGATTCAAAGTTTCTAAGGATAGTATGACACTTATATTGGGTGGTAATGCTGCCGGTGATTTTAAAATTAAACCAATGCTGGTTTACAGCTCACTCAACCCACGTGCACTTCGAGGTTACAGTAAACAATCGCTCCCTGTTCATTGGCGTGCAAATAAAAAGGCTTGGGTGACCAAAACGGTATTTGAAGATTGGTTTAAAAATTGCTTTTGTATTGAAGTGCAAAAATATTGCCTGGAAAAAAATATTGCCTTCAACATTTTGCTTCTGTTGGATAATGCGCCTGGTCACCCAATATCACTGAATGATTTGTGTGAAAATGTGAAGGTAGCCTTTTTACCGCCGAATACTACGTCATTATTGCAGCCAATGGACCAAGGGGTGATTTCAACATTTAAAGCGTATTATTTACGCAGGACTTTCAGTCAGGCTATCAGTAAAGCAACGGGAGATGATGCAATGAACGTAACACAATTTTGGAAAAACTACGATGTAAGAGATGCTCTTCAGAATATAAACCACCAAAGAATATGCGAGCTGTTTGGAAGAATATTCCTCTACGTTGTGCAAACGACCTCCATGAAGTTGAAACAGAAATCCAAGATACAATTGCTGAAATTAATAATCTAGGAATAAACTTAGGGTTCACATATTTAGATACTGAATGTGTTGAGGAGTTGCTTCAGTCGCATGATAAGGAACTTGAAGTTGAAGACCTTATTCGCCTAGAACAAGACCGTACTTACGACAATCAAGAAACGGACAACAAAAAGGAAGCAGAAACGAAAGAATTTACACTAAAAGAACTTGAAGAAATTTTTCGAATTGGTGAGCTTTACAAACAGAAAATTATGGATGGTGATCCGAATCTTGCACGTTCCTTGCACGTGAAATAGATAAAGCAGTGTTTTGTTTTAAAGTGATGTATGAAGAGACGAAAAAATGTTTAAAGCAAATAAGAATTTTATAATATTTTAAAAACAAATAATACGCTTCATCTAACTGGACTATCTCTAATTCAATTATGTTACGACTGTTAATAAACTTACAAAGTATATGTTATTGTACAATACAAATGTACACATATGTTACTGTTTTATTTGTTCATTTTGGCAACATAAACCAAATCTACATGTATGTATATATTATGAGTCTCGATCATTGCGGTTTCGGTTATTGCGGTGTTTTTGCTGGCAGCATTAATCGCAATAACCGGGGAATTGCTGTACTTACATATGTATTTACAATATTGGTGACAATGAATAAAGGTTACACAACGGAGTTCACTAAAGGACTGATTATAAGATTATGCACAAAGGTTATTCAACCTGAAAAATAAGTCATTAAATCGGTAGGTCCTAGCGTTCAGTTTTTTTTAAAGAAATCTTCTACATACTGGTTGCGAGATCAGATGAAATCCCTTCCACTGTTCCAGATAATTTAAAGAAGCTACACAACTGCAAATATCTAAAAAATCAGATTAAATGAGAGTGGTATACGACTTCTAAATTTTGCAGTCCAACGTTTGCACATTCATTGGATCGATGTCGTTTTTTCCGATGAAAAAATATTTCGATCTGATCAAAATATGAATTTGGTCGTATATAAAACAGCAAGTACTTGATACGAACAGACAAATATTATTCAACGAATGTCTAGCGAACGAGTTTCGGCAGCATATTGGTCGTGGATAAGCAGTCTTGGGCTAAGAAAGTTTGATCCAGTAAACGTTAGGTTGACTACCCGTCAATACATCGATCTATTAGAACAATACATTCTTCCTTTAGTTTATGCTAATGAAGGAAGAAGTATGTTTGTTCACGAGTATAGTGCTATTCACAGTGTTGGGACAGTGCTGCAGTGGTCTGATAAACACCGGACAATCATTGTTGTGACTTGGGCTGCAAACTCCACAGACTTGAGTCCAATAGAAAACGTTTGGAGATGTATGATGCATCTATGGGAAGGTATGAGAAATCATGAAGATTCACAGAATGGAAATGCATTGCGGCAGGAAGCAGTGATTGCGAATGGAGGATATTTTACAAAATATTACTTATTTTATTACACAATTTTACTTTTTTTATGGCATTTTATTTATTTTACTTATGTATTATATACTAAAATATTTTTTATTATTTTAGTAAGTATGTACTTATTTTATATTTATTATTTAGTTTGATTTTATGTTTTGCCATTATTTAATCTAAACTTTACTTTTTTTATTACTTATTCCTTTTTTATTTTCACGTCTAGAATTTTGTATTTTTAGTATGGTTTTTTTTACTTATCTTTTTTACTTTATTGATTAGAATTCAATTTTTGTTGTTAGGTATCTGTTACGAAATTTATTATTTTTGTAATAGAATTGAATTTCGTTTATATCTATAATAATAGTTATATGTTACATGTTACTATTGCTACGATTACATAAAAAATAAACTGCCTTGTGTTAGTAAATAACCGTCTTATAAAGGATTTTCCAATAAGAACTATATGATTTTAAAATGAAATAAAATAGAAATGATTTCAGATATAACCACAGTTTTTATATTATCTTAAAGTTGAATCGATAACGTTTATGTTTTGAATAGCATTTCGTTTAAATGTCACCTCGGCTTCGTGTATACGAGTAAATTCGACGAATCCAACTTTGTGCAATAAATCGGGCGTAATCTCACGAAAGGAGCATTCAATGTTCAATCCCAAAGCATCAAGTGTTTGCGGCCTGTTTCCATAAACCCTAGATTTTAAATAACCCCACAAAAAAATAATCTAAAGGAGACTAATAACAACTTCTTGGAGGCAAGGGAAAAGTTGAATTCCTGAAATTTTTTGTTATCCAAACTTTTCTTGCAGTATGGCGATAGTTTCATGAGCTGTATTTGGCCATAAAAAATCTCAACATCTGTCAGTATCGTTCACCATTTACTGTAACTGAATCTCCAGCCTCATTTTGGAAAAAAAATGGTCCAACGACACCACCATACCACAAACCACACAATACGGTTACCTTCAGGAGATGGAAAGGCTTCTCGTGAATCTGTAGTGGATTGTTTTCACACCAAAAGCGGCAATTATGCTTATTTACGTAACCATTTAACAAAAAATGAGCTTCATCTCCAGTTGCTTAATTACTTGGGTCAAAACAATCTTATGCGGGTGTAAATTTGAATCCTCTTGCACAATTCGCCAAGTTGTTGTTTTTTTAAGTCCTATCTCTTGAGCACAACGATAAATTGATAAAATTGGTGGTTTTACATCGTGAATAGTAAAATTACTTTCAAATTTGTTAACGATGCGACGAATGACAAGCACAGAAGGGCGATTACTTAGACCAAAGTTTTCGCGAAGTGCGCGAAAAGTGTTCATATAAGAACGACGATTTACCCATAATAAATTGTTAGACTTTAGTGAACATAAATGATGACTAGTGATAGGTATAACTTTATTACCATGGTTACTACATCATTACAAAATCATATCATTCTTATTGGAAAACCCTTTACATGCAATTTTATTAGAGCTGCTATCCGGATCCGGATAATTTTGGATCGGGATAATTTACTATCCGGATATCCGGATCTGAGTGCTATCCGGATCCACTATCCGGATTCACTACCCGGATCCACTATCCGGATCCCCTATCCGGATCCACTATCCGGATCCCCTATTCGAAACCTCGGATCCGGATCTGCTATTCGAAACCTCGGATCCGGATCTGCTATCCGAAACCTCACATGCAAATCTGCTATTGAAAGTCATCAAATTTGCATTCTTTATGAGGTTTGCATCAATAAGATTATTTTGTTCGCGAGTTCTCGCTAACATTAAAAAAATAGTAAAGAAAAATGTTTTACTGACAAAATAAATCAATATTATTAATTAATATTATAAGTAGCTAATAGATATTGCTATGTACAACGTTTTAAGAAGAAAATAACTACTTTATTGGTATGTTAAATAAATAAATCAAATGAAAAATCGGGAACAAAAAGTATTTGGTCTGAAGAGAAACACAAATATAAGGTTTTATTAAAAAAATAAGAAATATGAAGTAACAATTATGAAGCACAAATCGGTTAATTCCAAACAAAAAAAAAGTTTCCACTGAGGACCTTTCTGCTCTATCCAAGTTTCGGATAGCGGATCCGGATCCGAAGTTTCTGATAGCGGATCCGGATCCGAGGTTTCGGATAGTGGATCCGGATCTGGGGTTTTGGATAGCGAATCCGGATCCAAGGATTCGTATATCCGGATAGGTTTGGATCCGGATATCCGGATCTTAATTTTATCGGATATCTGCAGCACTAAATTTTATAAAATGTGGTCGATCTAAACTAGGTCTAATTAAGCGAGAGAGAACGTTATTATGAATGCGAATGCTCAAAGTCTCATTGTTCACCTTGTGAATTCAGTCATTATCAGTGATTAAAGGTTTGCCAGCACCCCTCAAAATAGGCGATTCAGTTAATATGTCTATGATAGCACATACCTAACATTTAAATAGTTCAATGACAAGAGCTTTGTAGGATGCAGTAAAGTATTCCATTCAACAATAGATACAAACACTTAAAGGTGTACGCTATGATGTAAATATGAATATATAAATACAGGTATGTGTAAAACTTTTCTAATACGTTGAATATATATGTGTATGTTGCATACGGAGAACTTACCCACACAAACGAGAGAATCCAAAACAAGTGATCCAAGTGGTAATGGCTAATTAAATGTGATAAATCTACATAGACCTATCTGTGGGTTTTCCATTGTGGTTATCGAATTTAGTTAAGTATGTAGATGATCTGTAGAAGTACAAACTGTAATTATATATAACAAAGGTATTTTGCAAACAAGTAACAACTAATGTTGTGTATACTGAAATGGGATAGTATATTATAGACCTATTAGATTCCTTTCGTTCTCTATTCAAAAGTATAACCGGTCGGAGACAATAATTTAAAAAACTATCAGAAATATTGCAAAAAAATAGTAATGTTTTCGTTTTGTGTCACAACATTTTATTTCAACCAGATTGTTTGCAGGGTGATCCCTTTTTATTAAATAAATAATATTATCATTTTTTAATCAAACATTGTAACATATATATGACAATAAAAATAAAAAATAATATAACATATAATATAATATAATATTTTATATTATATAATAAATAAAATTCTTATAATTAAACTTCCTAATCAATTAATTAATTAATTTATAGATAAATTTTTGGAAAAAATCCACGACTTTCCGGAAGATGTCACTGCCACACCTTTTGTTATCTCCCTTTTGCTCCCTTTATCATGAAAGGCTTGACTAAAATCTTCAAGGAGCTGAATCTTAAGATGTTTTACAGTTCAGGCACTAGTTTGGGGAGTCCGATCGGTAACCCTAAAGATACGGTACAGCCTTTGAAAAAGTCCAGGATTTATGAAATTAGTTTTAAAAATTGTAATCAAAAATATATTGGCAACAAAAAGTTCCATCTCAACTAGGTTCAAATGGCATATGACTAATCTTAAATGATGTTTTTGTAATACATTTAGTTTTATTATCGGCTTGATAATGACAGCATTGCTGTCGAAACGCGTTGGCATTTTTTCCAATTGTTTGGTGTCCTGTGGATGATAGTGAATTAGTGTTCTACTTCGGCACCTAGAGATCCGGTGAATATTTGCGCAAATAGATGACGCTACACTCCGACTTGCAAAACTTTTCTTTGAAACTACATAGATATAATGCAGACTGGATTCTAGTGTTTTATAAACAATATACATACATATATGTACTTTATTCGTAATATCCTTAACTTTACCTATAATGCCCAATTAATTATGTTATCTCAATCAGAATTCAGAATATATGACAACAAGATTTCCAATCGGATTGCGTTGAGCTGTTAACATAAATTAGATATATCTCTCTGATAAGGGAACCTCTGGGGTCCAGCACTTAATTTAACCCGCCAGTTGCTGTCGTAGCAGCGGGTACGCTCGCGTCTGTTTGTCTGATGTACCACACAATACCTATTTATATATTACGTGTTGTTCCAGACTGGCCACACTCCGTAGTATGTAGTATGTGTTTGGAATTGTTCAACTGAATCCGGGTTGGCCCCGTACGTTATCAGAAACAGTTGAACGATTATGTATGCTGTATACGGCGCACTAAATCCATCTTTCTTTATGTGCTGAACTGTGGAGATAATAACGGCTAAATTTTAGTTTAATATGCTGTTAATCAACGAGAACTAACAGGAAATTGTGATAAAAACTCGTCGTTATCTATTCGTTTATGATGTATAATATAACATTATTGTATAATTAGTAATAAAAGTTTACATTGATGCGTATCGTAATTGTACTTACGTATAAAATAGAAAGCGCATTAAGCGTTTTTATTTTGTATTTTCATGTCAAATTTATTTCAATCTAAGACAAAGAAACATTTCCGTTTATTTTTATGACTTGAATACCTAGAACATTTTGTTCGGCTCCACCTTTCTTAAAACCAATCAACCGAATTACGCCAGTTTTAATAAATGGTTATTGACAATTATTTCGTATTAGCAACTAGATGATAGCATAGTGCAATAATATTTCCCTTCTATATTCAATAAAACCTTTAATAATAATAATAATAATAATATTTATTATCGTCCAACAGATTACTCCATATAAAGGACAAAAAAAATACATACATATAAAAGAAATCACAATTTAATTTTAATTCTGTTATAACTAAGCACATTAACTAATTCCTTGTTTTCACACCATATTTTTGATTACACTCATTTTATATCGTAAATTCCCCACATTTCAAAAAGTGCTAATTTACAATACCAAGGCAAGTCAGCGTTCTGAAGAACTACCTGATAGAATTGATATTTTGTCAGTCAAACTCTCGTACTTCACAATACTCATACAGCGTGTTCACTTCCTACCGTGAATTTCTGGAAATCTACAAAATTATGAAAAATTTCTTGCAACACGTAAGACATATGTATTATAGAGAAGGACAACTTATAATGCAGAAATTGGCTCAGCTACGTGAACACATTACCCCGTGGAGCTACCTCTCTTAAAAATCTTATATGGAAAGGGGGTATCGACCAATACTTAATTTTAATAGTCTTTTAAAACACTACATTAAAGCGTTTAGTTTTTGAAAGTGATCGATTCGTTTTCGACATTTTTAAGAAAATCTTTTAGTTTGTTTTATTTTTAATTTTAAGGGCATCGGAACCAAAAACGATATTTAAAATGCACTGATTAAGATGTTTTACTTTTACTTTCGGAGTTATTCTTTTGTAAAAAATAAAAGAAGAACGAAAGAAAAACTATAAAAATGCGTTTTCGGTATTTTGATGTCGATTTTGCATTCGTTGATTAAATTTGTTACGCAAACCATAAAAAGTAATGTTATAAACGAAAAACAGGCGGTCCCCTTCGTTTGGAAATACATCGTCTATTGCTTTAGTATAAATTAAAGTATTTAGTGTTATCACCCCAAACTTATTTAAATATAATAAAAATGGTTATAGTTTGCAAGAAAAGGTTGAAATTGTATTAATTTATGGAGCCGAAAATCAATGCGCTCGGCGAACCGCGGCAACTTTTAACGAAAGGCATCCGGATAAGCTCACATCTCATAGGTATGTCTTAAATCTTATTCATAAATTTACACAAACTGGATCTGTTACGAATATAAAACATGGGCAGCCGAGAGTTTTAAATGAAGTTGCTCAAGTGGAAGTGTTGGGTCGTTTCGGTATAAATCCTCGTACTTCATTACGCCAGATTCCTGCACAGCTAGAATTTCTTTGGGTGCCGTTCATAAAATTACAAAACTTCATAAATTCTGTCTACATAAAATGAAAATATGTGAAAAACTAAGCAAAGTAAAGAAGATTTTGACAGAAGGATAGAATTCCGTGAACAGATTACAACCATGATTAATAATAATAATGCATTTATAAGAAATATCTGTTTCAGTGATGAATGTACTTTTGGATTTGTAAATAAACAAAACTGCAGATGTTGGAGTAACGTGAAACCCTCATCTGCTTGTAGAAGGACATACCTATATCCTGAAAAAATTAATGTATGGGCGGGCATCTTGGGGAACCAAGTAATTGGGCCATTGTTTCTTAACGAAAATCTAAATGGCGAAACATATCTAGATATGCTAGGAAATACTATTCATTCAATTATTCCTGATTCTCTCGAAAATCAAGTGGATAGAATTGGCAATCTCCTACTTGATGGGGATGAATTACATTTCTCCTCCTCACTATGTTCTTCCAGTAAGGTAGTGGTTAGACAATGTATTTCCGAATAAATAGATAAGACGAAGAGATTGACCAGCGAGATCGCCGGATTTGACGCCATTTGACTTTTTTCTAGGGATTACTTAAAGTCTGTTGTACGTAGCTCTCAACCTAAAAACTTTGAAGAACTTCGTTACAGGATTACTGCAACCTGTCGTGGAATTCAAAGGTTTTTGAAAACGTACGCCGCAGTTTCGAATAACGGCTGGATCATTGTTTAGCGAATATGTCGAACACTTATTACATTGATTTTTTCTTCAAAAAAATATTTTAAACTTTAAATGGCTGTAAAAGTAAAAATAGAACATCTTAATTAGTTAAAGTGCATGTTAAATAGAGGGTTTGGTTGCGATACTCGAAAACTTAAAAATAAAACAAATTAAAAGATTTTCGAATTCGATTTCGATTTCGAAAACGAATCGAACAATTTCAAAAAACTAAACGATATAATGTAGTGTTTCAAAAGACTATTAAAATGAAGTACTACTCGATACCCCTTTCCATTTAAGATTTTTAAGGGGGCAGGATGTTTCATTAGGTGAGCTATTATCGCATCAAAAGTTGTCTCTCTCGATAATAGTTCTTACGTGTTTCAGGAAATTTTTCATAATTTTCTGGATTTCCAGAAATTTACGATGGGAAGTTTCCAAATGAACACGCTGTATATGTATCTATATGTATTTTAATATTGATGTATGTATTGCACACAAAATACGCATTTTTAAATATGTAGACATAGTACATTATGAAGGTATGTACACTCTCTTTCTAAAGTAATGTCTCCCCCAACCAACGGCTTCCTATCAACAACCTCTTCCAATGGACGTACTCTAGCCGTCGGGTGACCTCGGTTACTCAACATTGCTATAACCGAGGTCGCCCGACGGCTAGAGTACGTCCATTGGAAAGCGTTATTGATATGAACCCTGGCTGGGGGAGACATTACTTTAGAAAGAGAGTGTACATACATATACATACTTCGTTTAATTGATTTAGTACTATTTCATCTTGCGTTTGCCATTAGAGTAGGCAAACATGTATGCAAACAATAAATAGATTAATTAGTCCTTTGTTTGAAGATTTTGCTCAAATCTGAGGTAATCAACAAAGTATAACAGAAAGAGCAGATAAAATATTTAGATCGCCGTAAAAACGTGTCGTCTTTGTTTTATATTGCATAACTTATGTAAGTGAAATAATGCTTTTGTATTTAACTTGTATATCAAGAAAATCACATCGACAACTGTAATGATCATATCGGCTGTAGTCGTCTCCATAGGACGGCTTAGCAGCTCGTCATCTCTGTGTGTGATGGTAGTGATCCATGTGGGACATCGAAATTGATTCTGATTTTAATTCTTGTGAAAACGAATAGCCAAGATTTTTCACTAATACCTAAGAAACAGCATCAGTTCATCAACGAACATAATTATTTGACAAAAAACATATACTTTAGCTGAATATAAGTAATAGTTGTTACAGTATTTACTGTACCTACCAATTTATAGTAATTTATGGCACAAAGGTGTTATACTTTGACCTATAACACCCGATTTCTATACATTATTTTATTCAACACCTCTAGAATTTCGTTAAAACAGTGTTTTGTGATGATGACAGTTGTAACATTTTTATTTGACAAATTATTCGGTTCAACTACGTTCAACGATGGGAAAAATTAAAACTCACTAGTGTCAGGCCACCTCAGATAGTTGACATGACCATGAGTATGGCCTCATAATCTAATGGTGTTGGAGAAAAATAATAATGCTGTTCGACAGTTTAAGAAATTAAAAGAGAAAATTATTCCGCAAATATTTTTACGTAGTAGCATCTTCGAAATTTACAGTTATATTGGTCTCTACCTCAATTTAAAAACTCCCGAACACGTCTTAGTTGACGATCGCCCTTCGCTACTATCTTTTCGTTAAGAGTACTTTTACCCGTGGGATTTCTGAAGAAGGAAGCCGACTCCGATGCAATAATAACTTGGGAGAGACGTTCTTTGCCGGTTCGAGAGCAATTTAAAAATGAAATCGCGTCTCCTTGAAAGTGGATTGCTTGAACTAATTGTTACTCTAGAGGAAAAATACTTGCAGTGAACGTAAATGGCGTTTCTTCGCTTAACTGCGACAGTTTCTCCGGATTGTCTGTAATATTTCCGCTAGACTGACGTTGATTATTGTAAGTCAGTTGTTTATGATGGGTTGGCGGTCGCGTATCTTGAAATAGTATTTGCAGTCGTTTGTACACAAAGCAATTAAGAAATGATTGTTACTGTTATGTTTTGACGTTACGCAGATTACAAAACTTGCAGTATCTACCTTAAAACATTATTATTATTATTATAAGCAAACAAATTTAAATCTAAATATGTTACCTTAGATAATACTAGATGCCCTACGGATGACTTAAAGACATCAATGCGAACGTACCTGGAAAAAGAAAAAAAGCAAAATTAGCCGAATCATTGCAAACATTTCAGGACTATAACAAAAAATAAACATTTGTTAAACTGAAATCCTTGAATCCACTTGAATACACCTGAGAAAAATTCTAATAAACGTGCTGTTATACAATAAAACTACTTCTAGTTACAGAGTGGCTCATCTTAACATATATGTATTTACTCGTCAATAAGCGAGTTTTATTGGGTTATATATACAGCGTTAGTAAAAAGTCCCGGAACGGTCGAATAACTTGGTTATTTGAAAATTATGATTTCTCAAATTTGGTATGGGGGTATAGTTAATATAAATGCATTTTATGCAATACAGTTTATATTTTTTTCACTTCCGGTTTAATCGGCAATACGCCCAACTTTTTTTTTAAACGGAACACCCAGATTTTTTTAACACTTGAATGCAAAATAAAAACCTACGTTCAGGAAGTTGTTTATTGTTGATGTTTATTCTTATTCACAAGAAAACAGTTAAAAAATTAAAAAAGTGTCCTAATACAGAAAAATCAAGATACCTGTCTACTCAGGTGGCGATTACAATAATTATTCAAAATGCTCTCCATTTACAATTTGACAAAAATGTAAACGATCGGTAAAATTTCTTATTGAATTTTGTATTTGTTCTGGAGTGATGCGATTGGCTTCTTGAACTATTCTCTCTTCCAATTGTTCAAGATTATGGGGACGATTTTTGTACACTTGACATTTCAAGTGACCCCAAAAGAAAAAATCTAATGGCGAGAGATCTGGCGAACGTGCTGGCCATTCGATTGCTCCTCTACGTCCGATCCAACGTTCCGGAAAAATTCCATTCAAATAATCGCGGACATTATGGGCAAAATGGGGAGCAGCTCCATCTTGTTGAAACCAAAAATGTGCATTAGGGTGATCACCTATGTTTGCATTTGGAAAGAGGGCCGCAAGTGCTGGAACAACCTCATTTCGCAATAAATTTAAGTAGACGTTGCCAGTTAAATTTCCTCTTATAAAAAATGGTCCTATGATGTTGTTTCCAACAAGACCAGCCCAGACATTCACCTTTTGAGGAGGCTGTATATGGACTTCTTCAATCCAATGCGGATTTTCAATTGACCAGTAGCGACAATTATGTCTGTTCACAGTGCCGTTGAGACAAAACGTTGCCTCATCTGAAAAAATTATGTGATCTAAAACATTAGGCTGCTGCTCGATTAATTCCGTCATTGCTTCGCAAAAATGTAGTCTACGATCTGGATCATCTTCAGTTAACTCATGGACGGGATACATTTTATAGGCTTTCATTCTTGCTGATTTAAGAATCTTATGAGCAGATTTTTGAGAGATCTCATGACTTTGACCTAATTCTGTTGTGGACACGTGATGATTTTCTTCCACTATAAGTAACACATTCAAACTAGTTTCTTCATCTGT
>SMLS01068573.1:0-33149 GCA_004785975.1 Popillia japonica
ACAGAAGGTTTAATTATTAATGTAAAAGTGTTATATATTTTACTCAATCTAATTTGGCGTTTACACTACATTAGTTCCGATATATTACAATAATCCGCAATAAAATCTTTTAGCAGGTATGTACTTACAACACGTGTTGAAATTTCTAAAGGATATCAGAGCATTAGATCTTATGTATGTATGTCGCAATCATCCTGAGAATAATACACAACCATAATACAGCGCATAACATATGTAATTCGAACATAAACAAACCAGTACCATTAAAATTCTTAAAGTGTACGAACCCATAGTGAAAGTACATACATACATACCGATGTATACACAATGATTTGCTGAATTAGTGAATCACTTTTGCAATATCTGATAGGTACCTAATTACGTGGTAAGTAGAAGCGGATATCGGTCTTGATATCATACGCGAATATCCGTATCCGGAAGATGTAAGCGGTAATGTACCTTTTGTTCTGTAGTAATTATCGCACGCATGTTAAATTGCTAGACGTAATTGATTTCTCAAAGAATACACATGTATGTTGGCGTGAAGTTTTTCGTAACATGTAATATGACATTATATAATGCGCATTGTGACATCTATTAAATAATATTTTATAGAATGAACGACCTGGTTTAGAATTTAGCATTTCGAAAATTGTGTAATTAAATAATTTTATAGATTAGTACAAAAAATTCGCATTATCTTTCTAATTAGTGAAAGATGGTAGGCAATAGCGTAATTTTCGTTTCGAAAGATTAATTTCACACTTTAATAGTTTGATTAAGTTATGTCTATGGCATCGAAATATTGCTTGGTACTATAAACACCAACTTAGATGGCGAGCGGTGGGAGTAAGTCGGCGTTTCATTCAATTAGCAGTTTTTAGTGCATGATCATTTATTTGACATCTGATACATTGTTTGGTTTAGATTGATGTATAGTTTTTGAAATTGGGCGTTAATTGTTACTAAAATTACCAGACTTTTTAAACAAATTAAGTTAATAACATAAAATAAATTAAATTTAATTGGTTAAGGAATGGGATTTAGAATGCCCAAAACCAGTTACGGTAGATGGTCAATATCGTCTCCATTTTGTTATTATAAAATTACCAACTTTTCCTCCGCAAGTACCATTCACCGTTTAGAATTACAGATCTCCATTCTATATTAAATAAATATAAATAAAAAATATATAAATAATTATTAATTAAAAAATATAAAAACTTTATAGATAAAATAAACATTATGTTTAATTATATCATTTGTTATCAAATAATAAAGAAAGAGAAGTTCTTTCCAATAAAAATTATAATTTTATTCCCATGTATTAAAATTCATTTATTATTAATTCTCCAATGTCCCCAAGCTAATGTATCAATATTATTTTGTTGCATACATTGTTTATCATCTCTCCAACACAATGATGATTTATTTAGTACCTACATACATTATGATCATATAGCTTAATCCAACAAATTCACATATCTTTTTTCCAGCTTGTTCATCTTTAAATTTACCAATTACTTTTTTTATTATTACCATTGTATAATTCATTATCTTTGGAGTAGTTGGATGTAACAAAATAATTAAAATTTTTAATTTTTTTAATTAATGTTTAATAATCATTATTAAAATAATAATAATGAGTATTCTTAATAATTTTTTTTTTTATGATAATCTGTATTTATGTATATTAGTTTAATTTTTTTATCATATTCTGTTTTAATTATATTGTAATGAAAATCATGCATATGTATGTATGTATATGCTTTTGAAAAGTCTAGTATAGCTTGTGCAAGATAATAGGTTTATTAGATGAAACAATTGTTTTGTAATTATGAATTAATACAAGTTTTTCACCATACATCACACATTTTCTAAATGTTGGTTTATTTATTACTTTTTATAACTGATTCTATACTATTACCAAAAATTGCATTTACCATCACTTTCCAAAATCCAACTTCGACTTTCGACATTTTTTGCTTTTTGTCTTTCTTTAGTATTATATCGAACACATGAACTCAAGAAATATGATTGAATGATTTCAATTCCTCTATGCACCTTTGTTATTTCCATTCCCAATTTTTTTTTATGTAATATATTTTTAATGTAATTTTATATATTTGCTTGACTATTTGGAGGTGGTTTATTTTCTGGAGAAAGAGGATGATCATTAAATTTGTCATGGAACTCCGTTGGAAAATATAAATCAATTTCTAATACATATTCAGTTTCGTTATTGCTATTTAAAATGCCGCCAAGATTTATATAGAAAATTTTATGCAGAATTCTAAAAACGTATCCATTTTATTATCCAGATAGTTTTTCCACTTGTCAGGTCAATGATAACACTGCATTCGAACAAAAGTCAAATTTATTCCAAAACCTTTACAATATATATAATCTGGTTTTCGTTACAACTTCTTCAGTGGAATAAAATTGACATTTATTTCGTGTGAAATTATAAATAACTAGCCATGCCTATCAACAAAATTATCTACAGACAAATAAATTCAGTGATATATAGGATTATGCTTACAATATAGTTGACAATTTAAGATATTTTGAAATGTAAATTTATAGTCATAACACTAATGCTCCTTATATCAATGTATTTTTTTTGTCAAGCTCTAACAATTCTGTTCAAGGACTAGGGAAAAACATGGCAAAAAAACCTAGTCAAGAGCTTAATTTTATAAAATTTATTAATTAAAGGATTAAAGGAGGCAGATTTGGTGAATATTTACAATTTTTCTTTCCGTGTAATGGCTCAGATGGAAATTGAACCCGAATGGTTATCCTGTATTTTCTGGACAGATGAGAAACATTTTACTCTTAAGAGTGAAGTGAATACTCAAAACTGTAGAATCTAGTCTACAGAAAATCCACAAGAAATCATTTAAGACAGGAATGTCACCGTTTGGTGCTGTTTTACAGCTGATTTTATCATTGGTTTGTATTTCTAGAAGGAAATATAGAATGGAGAAGTAGTACCTATCTGTAATCGTAAACGGTGAATGGTACAGTAGACTCTCGATAATCCAAATGTCGATAATCCGAACGTCCGCTAATCCGAACGCTCACAAAACAAAAATAAAATTTTTATTTTAATTATTTTTTTTTGTCAGTTTCAATGAATTCATGCTCCAAGCTGAGACTTAGTAGTCCTTGAGAAAGAAACCATTTATGTATGTACATACATACATACATACTATGTACTTATCTACATACAAACGTACAACATATTTATGATGAATACATACATAATAATCTTTTATTTACTGGAACAAAACAACAAAAATGCATAATTATCTTTGTTCAACAATTATAACCTCTGCTGATAACTGTCTTAAACACAGAATTATTGTATTACAATTGTTATAGTACTGAAACGAATCCGGGATCTGGCAGCGAAGAAAAGGGTTGCGACAACAGTTCGGAAGAATTTTCGTGTTAAATAAATCACTGTACACATCTACGGATATTACAAACATATGTATCTATTTATATATGTAATAGTACATGTACCTACATATGCATGAATCTATGTATTTTATTAAGAATTATGAAGTTTAGTTTTGTGTTTACAGAAATATAGGTATATACCTATGTATTGCTTTTGAGTTGCAATATCCACGTGTTTTATTTATTGTATCCAATGCAACTTGCATTTTTAGTTGTTTGGCAGTATAGTTGATAATCCGAACCACCTTCGGTCCCAATTAGTTCGGATTACCGAGAGTCTACTGTACTTGCAAATCTGGGCTACCGTATAACTGGTTTTGGGTATACTTAAATCTTATTCCGTAAGCAATAAGGTTTCATTTATTTTTTGTTATTAACTTAATTTTTTTTAATAGTTCCGGTAATTTTAGGTAATAGTTCATGCCCAACTTCAAAAACTGTAAAGTAGTCTAAACCAAGTTTACTGTTTTCGAATCTGGATGGGATAGTCTTTTGTCTGATGTCAAATTGAAATAACTATTGGACTCTCTATGGAAAACTTGCAATTTGCACTACAAAATTTATAAAACGTAGTTTTCTTTAGCATTTAGTGATATATTCATCACAATAAACAACAATTTTTACATTGCCTCATTTCAATTATGCATTATTAGTTTACGAACTGTGTTTGTGTGAAGGTCTGTAATTATCGTGAATCATACGATAAAAAAAATTCTTGTTACACTTTTTTTTCAAACGGACGTTGTTGGAACATTTAAAATACTCGTCAAATGACATCATTTGAAACGTATTTCTCGGTCATCAACTGCAAATCCTGTCCAAAATTACATTTACACGCTATCATAGTAAGCAATTATAATACATACATACGTGTATAATTACATACCTCTGTAGAGAGAGATTAATGATAAATATAAAATGCCAATAATTTTTTTTTCGTTTTTCTTAATATTGAAGCTTTAAGATACATAAATCGTATAGTACCTACACATACTACATACATACATACATACATACATTCATAGATACGTACTTATTGTATGCTTATAAAGAGATAATTTTTATTCATTCATGTATATGTTCCATTCTATCGCACATGTTTTACCTGTGAAATCATAAAAACAAAGTATCCTAATAAACAGGAAATAAATCAAGGTTATATTTCGAATTCCACAGCTTTAATTATTATGTAAAACTAACGTTATGTAAACGACCTTTTTTAAAATTTAGGTATAGGTATACATATAAATCAATATTCTTGTAAAATTCGGATCTATAAAATAATTATGGAATCGTAATAATAACCATGTAACACTTTTGCATTTATCCTCTTATCACATCATCGACGAGAATTCATATTTAGGCATTGCACGAATCCATTAACCTGTATTCGTCGCTATTGTACTACTTGATTTACAAGTGCTGTTAGATGATGGTCGGCAATGTTCTACTCAAAAAAGCATCATCAATGCTATTACGTGCAAGGTTACAAATTGTTCACAAGGAGGTGAAGGTTACTGACGGACTTTTCACAGTTCATAAAAACAATTAAATGTCAATCTAATTCGCCGTACACGCACAGTAATCAAGGCGACTAGAAACAGGAATAAATATACAATGCGTGTATAAAGTAAGGAATTCGTTATCTTCAATACAAAATCATTTAATCTTTATGCCATTACTGCTTTGGTTACATTATTGTAAGTAGTCATAAGGGGGAGTTATTTCCCCACTCATGTGAAGTTTGATGGTAGATGAATTCCTATGCAACTGGACAAAACTTTGTGACATATGTGTCTCCAAGAGGGGCAATATTACGAAAAGGTGGTGGCAATCAGTGGGCCTCAACATAAACCCCACTAAGACTACCTTAATAGCATACATATACAAGAAAAAGAAAATTCAGTTTAGAAACCATAAGAATTGATGGGCAAGAAACAGATTGGAAGAAGAACGTGAAACATCTAGGCCTGATCCTGAATAATAGACTTTCATGGAACAAGGATGTGCTTAAAGTTATTAACAAGGCAAAAAAGACCCTGATGCAGGAAATAACTAGGGATGCCATTCAAAAATACTGCTCTGGATGTATACAGCAGTAGTGAGACCAATAATCACTTAAGCAGCAATGGATTGGAGCAAAAGAAGAAATGACGGGCAATCTCCCTAAGAAGAGGACCAATCTGCAGCAATATTTTGTTACAACAATTAAAAAAAAGTATACTTCTGTTAAGTTTGTTAAGAACTATATTAAGTGTATACACCTGTATATGGTAACGATACTAAAACAAAAATAGATAAAATCTATCCAGAAAGGTTAATAAAACAACCTTCCCACACCATATCGATGCCATATTACAAATTCCGTAAGGTTTCCAATCGTAATTCTAGGAGACGGTCATCAGCATATGTATATGTATCTTTTTAGAAACAATACGATTTGTCCTTAGTCTATAAACATGTACCGATACAGATCAAGGAATTTTTAACGTCTTCAAGGTGACAATAAAGGATATTAGAAGCAAATTTTACTACAACATTAATACGACAAACGCGTAGCAATAATATATTTATTTATATGGAAATACCCCAATACGTACTGTTATACATTATTCTAAAAGCATTCGTTTAGTTTACGTAAACAATTTTCCAGTTAGCGATAAAGTGTTCAAAACATAAACTACATACAGAGTGTTCATTTGAAAATTTCCAACCGTAAATTTCTGGAAATTGAATGAATTTGTTCAAGTGGAAATGTTGGGCCATTTCGGTATAAATCCTCGTACTTCATTACGTCAGACTTCTGCAGCAACTGGAATGTCTTTGGGTGCCCTTCATAAAGTTACAAAACTTCATAAATTCCATCCTTATCAAACGAAAATATTTCAAGAATTAAGTGAAAACGATTTTGACAGAAGGATAGAGTTTTGTGTACAGATTACAACCATGATTAATAACAAAAATGCATTTGTAAAAAATATCTGCTTCAATGATGAATGTACTTTTTATTTACATGGATTTGTAAATAAACACAGCATCAGATATTGGAGCAACGCAAACCCTCATCTGCTTGTAGGACATATCCACTACCCTGAAATAATTAATGTATGGGCAGGCATTTTGGGGGACCAAGTAATTAGGCCTTTGTTTTTTTAATGAAAATCTAAATAGCGAAGCATTACATTAATTTTCTTTTCAAAAAAATATAATAAACTAAAAGAATTTATTAAAAATTTCGAAACCAAATCGATCAGTTTAAAAAAACTAACGTTTCAGGAATTTTTTTATAATTTTCTAGACTTTCTAGACCAGAATTTTACGGTGGGAAGTTTTCAAATGAACACGCTGTATACTTCGTGTGTGTCGTCGCACACATCATCCCAATACAAAATTAATTTTGTACAGACCATTCTAACCGCAACATTTAAATTTAATGTTTTATTAAATTAAGGTTGAGGTTTCACGGACAAGTGGTACATATTAATAAGTCTAAATGGGAAAAATTATGTTAATGCTGAACGGCTAAAGTGTGCACTAAACGATTGATTTCCTAATTACACCTTATATTGTACTGGAAATGTCAATAAAAGCAAAACCGATCGCTAGCGCTTACGTAAATTATCGGTTTTGTGCTGTCGGATAATCATCTATATCCTTGAATCGAATCCAATCGAAAGGATAGCTGGAATGCATTCTAGGCAATCCGCAGAACGAAGTGCATATAAACATTAAATTGCAATAGAAAAAGAATCAAGGCTAAGAGAAGGAAGATCTAAATCTAAATGAGGGAGTTCAAAGTATTGACATATATTAGGAAGCCTACAATATTCTTATCAGAATCTATAATCTGCTATTTTGTTTTAAATTTTTAATACTTCAGTATTATTAATAATGCAATTGTTATTTAAAACAAATTTTCTAAAATTAGTAGTAAATTACCTTTATCTACTAATGTATGAGTCTCATACATCAAATAATCATGAGATTATTGTTTACCTGAGTACTACGTCAAGTATTCTAGTCACAAATGCAAATTCATGTTGTGTAAAAATATTGTTCAGTTAAGTAAATATGTACAAAATATTTTAAATTTTTCTAGATATATATTCACATAATGGAAATAACTAAATCACTTCGTGTGACGTACTATTTTTTATTTCCTTTTGAATTATATTCTATTGACTCATCAGAGAAATTTACTTATGACGTGATCAATCCTTTTTATGTTCACACGTAGTTTTGCCTTCCACTTCTTCGAAAGCTCATTTCCTCTTTATTACTTTATCCGCTGTTCAAAAAAAATCTATATATTTGGTTGTTTTAGTTTTAAGATTTTCAATCAAAACTCGAACAGTTCAATTGATTAGCACAGTCTGGAACAACTTTTAAATAAAAAGTTTCATTTTTTAATGAGCTTAAATATATTTTGTTTCATGGACTGTGAAAGAGAGAAAGTTTTAAAGTTTGGAGCAATGTACGATAAACTTACAGCAATTCCTAAAAGTACGCTTTAAAGAAAAGAAGCAAGGAAAATGTTGTGAATATATGGTAAAAAATTTTGGAGCAATGTTCACATCAGCTTCAACAAGCTTTTAATATTGCAAGTTTCCAAACAGTTTGGTGTGAGGAAGCTGTTGGCGAAATTTAATTTTTTGTTACAATGTCAGAGTGCTTAAATGTTGCCATTTTAAAAATAGGAACCAGCAAAATTTCAGTTCTACCAATTATTTTGTATAGTAGGTTAGAACAAGTGGACCAAACTGCTAAAATATTTAAAATTAGAATTTTCAAGAAAAATCAAAAATGCAGGGGTTGGCCAAATTTTAAATTTTTATTATATATTTTGATTGACAGAAGGTTTAAAATTTTAGGGGAATATAGGACAAACCTAAACCAACTCCCAAAACTACCCATATATTTAAGATATTTAAAAAAATGGAATTATTTTGTGAAGTACGCCTTATAGAAGGAAAACCTTTTCATGTAATGCAAACAACATAACTAAACCAGATCAAACAATTTCCCAAAAAATTCGACGTGGAGCCGGGAGGGGAGCAGGAGCAGTTAGCAAATTTTAAGGCTTCAGAGTAATATGGAAACAATCTGAAGCAATATTCTGTTTTTCAGAATTATTTGTGAACCCAAGGTAAGTTAGGCAAAGTAAATTTGTTCTTGTTGTTAGTTCTATTCTAATTATCTTTATTAGTAATATTTCATGATGTAATTTTTCCCTAATATTGGCAATCAAACGAAAACTTAAGCTGGAGGAGAACAGTTAATAGTCATATGCAATCTCCAAAGCTTGAATCTGTCAAATTTAAACGTCAACTTTGAGTATAACATAACCTAATTCTTTGCTGTCAATTTGACATTAAGACTGCAATATTAACAGATTGCACAGATTTTTGTAATGCTGTCATAATAGATTTCGTTAAATATTGAAACTTATTCAGGATTATATCGGGAATCCAATGTTTTTTTTTCAATTTATTTGCAATAAAATAAAAAAAGTGAGCTAGGTAAACAATAATAGTAGATCGTCAACAACAATTCTCAAATCGCGGAAAAGAATTGAATTAATTATTAGCTCATTGAATAATTTAAAACTGCCAAATTTAAACATTAAATTTGAATATAAACGAAACCTAATTGTTTACTGTCAATGTGGCATTAATTAATTAGAACATTGACAAATTCCACAAGTCTTCGTATGCTTTTACGATGGATTTCAGATTTTGCAAACAGTAACTCATATAGCTTGTGAACCTAGTATGAAGCTTTCTGTATGGACCAAGTAAAGCAGAAAATTGTCATACATCTCAAGTTCATTTCATATTTGTGTTCTTTCTATTTTCTAAGCTACAATTATCCAACAACATAACTAAACCAGATGAAGCAATTTTTACAATTAGGAGGAGCACAAATGTTAAGGCTTCAGAGTAATATCGAAACAATCTGAAGGAATATTCTATTTTTTGGAATTATTTGTGAATACACAACAGTTAAAATTTTGGAACAATGATTAAAGCAACTTGAACAAGCTAGAACAAGTTTTAATGAGTTTTCGAAAAAATTCGAAAAGGAGGGGGAGATTGGCGAAATTTTCGTTTTTTTTTCATTATATGGCTTGAGTGGCCGCGGTTTAGGAGTTCAGAATATTATAGAAACAACCTGAAGCAAAATTTCATTGATTTTTAATTATTGCCACACGCCAAAATTGTTAAAATTTTGGGACAATGTCTAAAGCAACTTGGCAAGCTAAAACTTCTATTAATATTACGATTTTTCATGTATATTCGATGGGGAAGCGAGGAAGAAGGGGGGAGGGGGGAGGAGAACTTGGCAAAATTTTGTCATTTGAATGACAAATATTTAAAACTTTAAAGTACTTAACAGAAAAAAACCCTAAAGGAGCCGCTCATAGTGTAGATATTATTTTTTCGTTATAACTTCAGAGTAATAGAGCAAAAAAACCTGATATGACCACCATAAGTGCAATTTTCAAAAACAGGCCTAACAAAATTTAATTTTTCTAAATTAAGGCCTAAAATTTTGGAGCAATATTCATTAGTAATTTGAGCAAACTGAAACAAGTTTTAAATTAACAATTTTCCAAGAACTTCGACGTGCGAAGAAAGGTTAACAATATTTAATTTTTTGTTATGCGCTCTGAATGGCAGAACACTTAAAACAACTACGAAAAGTGTGATTTTCAAAAAGGGGGCTAACAAAGTTTTGTTGTCCTATTCTTTTGTAAAGTATGCACGATAAAAAGTTAAAATTTTGTACCAATATTCAGTACGACTAGAACCAGATCAATCCATTTTTAAATTTATAATTTTCCAAAAATTTCAGAAAGAAGAAAGTGGTTGGTAAGACTTTATTTCTTCCTTATATATTTTGAATTGCAGAGGATTTAGAGCTGCAGAGTAATGTGGAATAAACTTGGTAGGTTAGAATTTTGATGCAACAAAAATAAACTTTAGTTAACAATTTTCAAAAGGAAAGAAACGTTGAAAAATTTTGTTTCTTTGTTATATGATTAGATGACAGACGATTTAAAGCATTTTACATTACAATGTTTCAAACAGTTTGGAAATGGCATGGAACGTTGCACTTTTTAAAGATCATACAGCTTTCAAAATTCTAGAATTCTTTCTATACATATAACGTGCGGCGGTTGAATACGTCAAAGCAGCCAATTATAAAATAATAAAAGAACCGTTTTACTATAAGAAGCACACTTTACTGTTACAAAGAATACCAAAAGAACCGCAAACGATATAAAGGACTAACGAAATGAAGGTAAGCGTTTGTGTAGCAAAGACAGGTTTCTTGTATTATTTTGTAAACAAAGTTTTGATCACGTGATCTGTTTTATAATTGAAAAACAAGCTTGTTTATTTCTTTTTACGTCAGCAATATTTTATATTAATGTTCTAGTTTTATACACATGTGTAGTTAACCGGTTTTCTTTTTTACTTTAATGAAACCTAATCCAATATTTTCAGTATAACTTTTTCATTAGTTAGTTATTTTTACTTTTAACATCGTTTTAGTAATACTTACATTTGTTTACACCTACTTCGTTAGGCTAACGCTCTCTAGCGTAACCATTCAGTTATGACAATTTATCCATGAAGTAGTACACGAATAAGTCTTATTCATTTCTAACACAAATATTTACTATTACGATTAGTTGTTCTACTTCGCAGTATTTCCGAAAGTGATCGGTCAGTTATCGAAAGTTAGGGTCAATAATAAAATATGTTATGTAATAATTTATACGTTGTAAATCACTTCGAAATATGACCGCGTCCTCTTCTAGAGTCAATGAATAATTATTGAATATCGGCAGTTACAAATTAAATCTTAAAAGTAGGATAAAACAAGCAATTAGATTCGAAATAGAGATGATTCGAAATCTACCTATACAAGTTGTGTTACGACTATATACAGTGTATATTCAGAATTGCTTAACATGTAGAATTCACTGATGAAGATGTTTAGAACTGTCACCTTCAAAAAAGGAATTGTTAATGATCTTCTGGACATGCCAAATACTCTTTTTGAAAATTTCATGAACAGGAAAATCAAAATTTCTAATTCATACTAAAGATGGAGTCGATGCTTGAGCACGCGATTTTAACACATTTGACACATGACATTTATGTCAAAATCACTTTCTCAAAAGTCCGCACAACCTTAGACATGAATTTCGTATCCTGTGAGGCAAGAGTAGCCACGTCATGAATTTAAACACATATTCCTGTTTTTTGAAAATTTGAACCTATTGCAGGTCAAATATAAATTTGACGCCAACAGGATCTTCACCACCGATGAAATGTCGTTTCCCGCAAGCTAGCAAAAGACAAATATACTACACATTTCATGGATTTCTGTGCCATTTTAAGGAATACTTTAATCTTTGTGATGAGACAATCTTGAAAGACCAAAACTTATCCAGAACTTGGGGAACTTTTTATAATTTGTTCATAAGAAATTGGGTTTTGCCTGAATGTCTTCTAAGATGAATCCCCAAGATCAATCCTAAATCTGAGTATCCATAATAACTCTAGTGGGTTTTACATAGAAGTCCTTTGAAACTCCTTAAACGACGTGCTCTAGATATCTACCTTTGATGATGCGCCCCAAAATTTTGACAAATGTACAGATGTGCCCAAGAAGAAGCGCCAGCCCACCGCATTCTCAGCCACAGTTTACTATACAAGTATACAACCAGTACTAAAGATTAGTGTCGTTTAGAAAGCCGTTGTAGGTGTACTCATCGCATAAACAAGTAAAGAATAAGAAATAATAAGCGATCAGCTCAAATTGTAATTTTGGATTTACATTAAATTACAAATTTTGTAATTTGGCGGCTGTCACAATAGTAACCAGTAGATTTCTATAGTTTGACAGTTTATGTAGGTAACTGTCAAATTTATAAAGAAAGAATTTGACAACAGTTTGACAGCAGTCTAAGCATACTGACAGGTAGGTAGTAAGTTTGAAATATTTTAACATGTTTAAAGTTATATTGGTATTTGCTGTAAAGCAGCAGTAGTAGTCCTAAAATGCTAAATTAGAATAAGTTTTTCATGGCAAAAAATTATTCGAAAAGATTTAGACATAAAGGAGGGTTAAGTCTGATTGATGATGAAAATGTGTTCGCAATCACTGGACACTCAGAAGAAAGAACCATTAACGAGTGTTTTGACAGGCTAGAGCAACAAATTCTAGAAAACTACTTTCATTTCCATCGGAAAATTGCTTGCCTTCCATCATTTTTGCTAAAAGGTTCAATTACTTCATAGATTCGGTGAGGCAAAATTGAAAAAACACTATTTTTTTTGATTTTTAAGGACTAGCTTGCTCAAAAGTTTAATTTGACGAAAGGACAGAAAATAGAGTAAATATCAGGCATATTTTTTATTATTTTTTTTGTGGCCACGATCTAATGCATTTAAATTATGTGAAATGTCAAGGTATTGCGGTACATTTTCACATCACGGTATTAACATACATATAGGAAGCAGCGTGGTCACGAGTCGCGACAGAATTGAAGACAGGCTGTCTGCCGTTTCTATTGGTTCAACGCTTGAATAATGCCAGTTATCGACGGCGCACTTCTTTCTCTATTCCCAGGTGAATTGGATTGCTCGCTGTTTGATATTCTTCTACTTCCTTTTTCATCGCCTTCGAACACATATTAACGAGTAAAACGGTCAGAAACGTTAATACCTCTTTTTACGAACTGCACGCCAACATGCCGATGAAATTTCTCTCCCGACTGCATTACGACCGATGTTTATTGCCGTTGCAAAAAACGCCCGATTTTAGTGCACGCGCTCGAAGATAATTAAAACCTATAAAACTGTGCGTACAATTATTGCAACCCTACTGATTGGCTTTCGTTATACGATCTAGGCAGATGTAGTACGTTCAGAAAAGATTTTCAAATGGCAGTAGGTGTAACGGCAGAAAATTGCTTTTTTTATTATCTCATGCTACCTTTGGAAAGCATTAGTAAATAATGTTTTGTTCAGCTGTATATCAGCTAATAATTAGGCAAAGTAAATTTGTTTATTAGTTCTATTCTAATTAACTTCATTAGTAATATTTCATGATGTAATTTTTTCCTAATATTGGCAACCAACAAAAGCTTGAAACTGTCAAATTTAAACGTCAATTTTGAGTATAACATAACCTAATTGTTTGCTGTCAATTTGACATTAAGTCTACAATATTAACAGATTGCACAGATTTTTGTAATGCTGTCATAATAGATTTCGTTAAATATTGAAACTTATTCAGGATTATATCGGGAATCCAATGTTTTTTTTTCAATTTATTTGCAATAAAATAAAAAAAGTGAGATAGGTAAACAATAATAGTAGATCGTCAACAACAATTCTCAAATCGCGGAAAAGAATTGAATTAATTATTAGCTCATTGAATGATTTAAAACTGCCAAATTTAAACATTAAATTTGAATATAAACGAAACCTAATTGTTTACTATCAATGTGGCATTAACTAATTAGAACATTGACAAATTCCACAAGTCTGTGTATGCTTTTACGATAGATTTCAGATTTTGCAAACAGTAACTCATATAGCTTGTGAAGCTAGTAGGTATGAAGTTCTGTATGGACCAAGTAAAGAAGAAAATTGTCTGTCATTCATCTCAAGTTCATTTCATATCTGTGTTGTTTGTGTTTTCTAAGCTACAATTATCCTCATCAGAAACATCTACTCTTGCACTGTAGGAAGAATATTACAATATTCAAGGCAGCATTTATGTTTATAATTTCATCTTCTTGTTAACTTTATTTTAAATTTGAATGGCTTATTTTCCACAAAATGGTGGATAAGGTTTCAACATGCAAGACATCTGATGTGAAATAGCAATTCAGGAGCTGGACATTTTAGGTATGTTGCAGAATGTTTAAAAGTTTAAGGTCTACAAGTTTCTAATATGATTCACAATTCATGGAAATTTTACTTTGCATTCACTTAAAAAAACTGGTTGCGATAACAATATGACAACCTCCTCAAATTCAGTGTATGTATGTACACTGGATTGATTTAGAACCGACTCACCCGACAAGCGACATGGACCTAACGGCGTACACAAAAACTTTCTTCATTTAACTGGATGTTTGTAGTAATAAAGCGATTTGCTTATGAACTGGTACGCACACATTTAAAATAGCTACAGAAATATATTCTTTTTCAGATACTTTTAATATCTGTATTATTACATAGTATAGCGTTTGCCAACACCCATTAATAACATATAAACACTAATAAAATAACTATTGTATTTCTCCTAACACAGCTGATTTTAATAATAGGCTACAAATTAATTTTAGAACCACAAGAAAAATTATTTATCAAAGCAGTTATTAGACAGGAATCTATGTTCACCTTAAGTTTGTTGCGTTAAAAAAGCCTGATTTTATTCTAGTATTAATTAACACACAGTAAAAAAATAATAATTTATTTCAAATAATAAAGAAGGTAAAGAAAAAGACAGTCAAACTAAAAACAAATTAATACAATTTTATTGCGTAGTTTCATATGAAACTCAAACAATACGAAAATCCTTACTCATACAATTTTTCAAGGGCATAAATACTTCGAAATATAGAGAAATTGTATGCGCTTGTGATTTAACTATATGTACATATGTTAAAATCACATTAACGAATTATCGATTTAAGAATATATAAATGATCCCTTGCATTAAAAATATAATTGTGTAGTTGCATATGAAACTCAAATTATACAGAAATCCTTATCCATATAATTTTTAATTACATTAATACTTAGAAAAATATAGTGAAAATGTAGGTGATAGCGATTTAACCATATTTATTTATTTCAAAACATGATAAGATCGCATTACAAAATTATAAATTTAGGAATATATAAATGATCCCTTGCATTAAATATAATTGTGTAGTTGCATATGAAACTGAAATTATACAAAAATCCTTACTCATACAAATTTTAATTACATTAATACATACTTAGAGAAATATAGTGAAAATGTAGGCGATAGCGATTTAACCATATTTATTTATTTCATCAGTCATGAGTCGATTCTAAATCAACCCACTGTACATAGATAGGTACAAATATAAATTGTGGGATATACAATTTATATTCTCTGTAGTGATCATAAACATTACAGATAAAATTGGCCTCTAAGCTCAAAGAATTAGAATTCCTTTAGAAATGTCATTCACAAATAATAAAATTGGCAAATTGATATTGCTGAAACTATCTTTGAAATGTGTCGTTATTTGATGGACTACAGCAACGTTAAATGATTGATGTTCATTTTAGAAATGAAATTCGTGATGATTTTGTCGAGAATTTCGAGGCAATACACACGTCACTGAAATTTGCTAAGCTTGAATATATTTCAGGTAAATTTAAATTCGTATAAATGCAAAAGAATTTAAGTTTAGTGCTCAGCTTTTCGAAATTCATATTTTAGAGAACTGCTTAGAGAGGAAACTGGTGGAAAGAAGCTAAAATAATTGTATTGTTTTGCTACCTTCCGTTTCGCCGCTTCATTTCCTTTGATTTATATATTTAAACATAGTTAAAAGTTGTGTTAGTTCTAAACCAGAAATACATAAAAAAAAGTTTTGCCAACCGTCCATTGAAAGATTTCTATTAGAGAGGACAGTTAAAGGTTGTCCTAAGGATTCGAAGAATTCCAAGGGTAATTTGTGAATTTTCCAGCTTTTTTGTCTCGAGTAATCTAGTTATAGAGCTTTTCGATCATGAAGCTGCCAATTATCGTGGTCAAACAGAATATTGTAAGATATTGAGCCACTTTATCTGTTCTTTTCTATAGGGACTCTGGATGTGATTATTGAAACATAGTGCCTAAATGTAAGCCATTTTTCACTGTCTGAATTATTCTTCCCACCATTCCATTGGATTGGGGATAATTAAGACTTCATGTTGTATACTTTATTTGCCATTTACAGAGAAATTCTTTGAATTCTGTGCCGTCAAAAGGTGGACTATTGTCTGACATCATCTGGTATTCTCTGGTGAAGACATTAGTCGGAGTAGAGGCTTATGGTCAGTTCCTACGGTGAAAGTGCCACCATATACTTGATAGTGGAAATGTTCACATGCTAACACTATAGCTAGCAGCTACTTTTCAATCTGGGCATATCGACGTTGAGTTTCGTTTAAACTAACTGGCCCATATGCCCCTGGTTTCCCATTTTATAGCATCCCTAAGGCTACTCATAATAACACTGACCAAACCCCAAAACAACAAAATTTCTCCGTTACCCAAAAAAATACCCCTTATTTACCCATGTGGTTAATTTCGGCGCATTACTTCAGGATATAAAAATTGCATTAAAAAAATTAAAGTAGTAGTTTGCATCATAACAACAATTTAAAGAATCAATACTTATGCGATTGATAGTTAGAGGACATTAACCAGACTAGCAATATTCTGATTACATCTATTAGACGATCAGCCGGAAGTAATAAAACCAAATTGGATGACCTAACATGAACTATGTGACACACCGGCAGACGTGCAATTTTAACACGTAATTGTTACATGAACACCAATAATATTTATTAGTCATTCAACTCGTTCAAGGGCTGCCATAATATACATGCTGACGTTGATTAATTATGTTTTTGTATCTATGATGTCAAAAGAAGAACAAATAGCTGTTACGTATTCAGGCGTAATCTACAATACACGTTTTTACTAAGAGCAGCTATATTAAAAATTCATACAGTAGCATCCAAAATAAAGCGTACATTCTAGAATTCGAATGTACAATTCTTATTTCCGCCTTATTACCTAATACAGATGCGAATTATCCGCAGTAAACGCGATTACATACATTAAATAACATGCGAAGTACTAAATGAAAGTAAAAGTCAGTCACGTTGGATTACTCACGTTATTCAAGGGCTAGAAATGTATGTATAATACTACATTATGTAGTACATATTAGCATTAGCATTCGTTGAGAAATACTGTGACGACATTTCCATCAAAGGCGCCGTTTATCAATCTGATTCATTGTCCGATTAATGTTCTACTCACCTTGCCGTCCCAGCCCACGGTCGTATTCTTTTCGGACCGTGTTCGAAGACTGCTCCTGCGGTTTCCGAGAAACCGAGCACTGGTTGTTTTGACCGCCGACATATTTCATGCGAAGCTGCCACCTGAAATTCGGAAAGAACATGATGAATATTTAAATTGTAACACGAATGATGTATGCATGTACACTACAGCCCATAAGTTTGGAAACAAGGTAAAATTCCTTTGAAATAATTCGCCTAATACGCATATCGCGAAATCTTTAATCCCTATTGTGAATTATTGTATACAAATATAAATTTGTTACACATAATCCGTAAATTCTAAACTTTTAGATACAAATTTCACCTGAATACGTTTTACGGTATAGTACTGCTTCGGTAAACGTCTAGTGTATGTGGTAAATGTGTTAATCCTTAATGTCTTATCGTTTTCCTGTGCGGAAGAAGATTTTTGAAATTAGTCCACAATTGGAACATGCAAACTGGTCACTGGATAATTGGAATTCAGGCTTATTCTAGGCTTTGGCACAAAAAGAAGAGTTTTTGTTCGTCGTCGACCAGGGGAACGATATCTAGTGAGGCCTACCTACTGGCTTCTGTGAAACACGGAGGTGGTAGTATTATGGTTTGGGGTTGTTTTGCTGGAGGAACCACCAAAGATTTAGTGAAAACTAGTGGCACAATGCTGAAAGAAGAGTATTTGAACATTTTACAAAATGACGCTATTGTATGGAAGCCGTCTTGTTGGTGAGCGATAATGACCCCAAATATACGGCTCCAATCTGTAAACACCTTTTAAATGAAAAAGCAGTGAGAAATGAATTAAAATTAATGCTTTGGCCTCCTCAAAGTCCAGATTTATCCACCATTGAGCTTTTGTGCGATGAGCTATGGGAATATTTGCAAGATGCATGGCAACAAATTGACGCAATTATCTTCAGAAATTGATCGGAAGAATGCCTAATATTTGTGCAGCAGTTCTTAAGGCAAGAGGAGGTCATATAGATGAAAACACACTCACGGCCTAATTAACACATAAGCGATATTATGTCTGTATACTTGCTTATGTTGTAAAAGTACATTAATAATTATTGTAAAATCCGTTGTTGCCCCTAAACTTTTGGACGGTAGTGTATATGTTGTTTGTGTGGGATGTATTTTTTTGTATTGTTTTCTTTTGTTTTCTAAAGTTAATATAAATAAAACTGCAATTGGCAGAATTATTCTCAAAGCGTGCCAAAAAAATTCCCAAAGCTAAATAATCTTTTGCTATATATGACAATTCTTGTACAGAATGTATTAAATTTAAATATATCAGGTACATTGATTGTTGAAACAACTAACAGCCCAATATTACTAATGGCAAGGTAGTATTGTAACACACCCTAGAAAACAGATTCGCAAAATATGCAACGAGAGTTGCAATGGTAGTATGTCAAAAGAGAAGAAGCCACTGCAGCTGCGCCTATCTCAAATAAAAGAAATCACGCCAATATCTGTGACTGATCATTTTCCAGTTCTAGTATCTTCAGTGGTATTGACGTAACTAAAATCCTTCTTATTTTTTCCTAAAAATTTATTGCACTCAATTGCTGAGTCAAGCCTTCATGCTGGTATTAATTGACTCTGTCTGTGACTCTAAGATTCCAAATGATTCCAAAGGAAATACTGTCAAAACATGTCAAAACCATGTCCATTGACAAAATGATCATTTTCACTTCAAACTCAATATAATTATGCCAGAAGTTGTTTTCTATGATTTTCCTTATGGAATGGAGAAAAAGGAGATCTTTCTTCTGATTACGAAAAAAAATTCTGCAGAAATCCAGATAACTGGATGAGGTCATCATCAGCTTCACCACAAGATGCGAATAGATCCAGGCAAGTAAACACTCTTGATGACCGACACCTATTTTACATTCTATTGTATGCTAGTGAGTTCTAGGCTGACGCCTTACGACAAGACAAGTTCAGAAACGGCATGACTTTAGTACACTGACGAGGAGGTCACATAATTGGCAGCTTAGATAGATTACAACTCTTGGCCCACGAAAACAAGAAAGGAGAGCTGCTGTAAGAGAAACAAATGCAAATGCTAAAGTGTTCACACGAAAAAGTGTGCAAGAGCGATGGCAGAATGCACCGCGAAAATGATGGATAAGTAAAGTCATCCGGGAGTGGATGGATCTAGGTCAGGAGAGCAAAATTACTATTTGACACAGTTTTTCAGTAGAGGAGATGACATGTCAATATCATAATTCTAATGTTCGCCACACGCTTTTTAACGAGTGGATTGAAGATCATGGGATAACTGGCTATCCAATAATCTTAATCTGACATCTTCAAACAATGCTTTTGTAGGGCTCTCTGAAGAATGAATTATATACATATATAAAGAAAACGTTAAAATTTGTCAGACTTAAGACTGAGAATCCAACAAAACATAGATTCATTGAATGAAAGATCACTAGCCAGCTAATAGTTATAGGCAAAAATAGTTCGTAAAGAAAGAGAAGCATGAATTTACTAGAAATCTGCTGGATAAAGACAGGAAATCTGCCAAAATGATAGTAGTTCTACTTACAGGTCATTGTGGACTAAAAAGGCATAGTCATACGTATAGCATAGTTTTAGCATTCGCCAGGTCATGTACTGTGCCGTTCTGAGGGCTTAGCGAGGACAAGGAGCCGCTCCCAACGACGGTAAAGCAATTTAATTATTTGTAACCTCCCGCAGCTGTCAACTTTTTTATAAAAATTTGCCTTGGCAATATAAAACGGGCAAAAAAAGTAAATAAGTTGCTACGTATGCCACATCAAAAAATGTTGCTAATTGTAACGTAATAAATCATAAAAAATTGAAATACTAAAATCTACACGCTAAATAGGTGATATTTCCATGTACTTTTAATTACATTTAATTAAATTAGTAGCCAAATTACATAATGTTCTTACTTTTTGTTCATTTTTGTATTCTTTGACTTTTTCTATTTTGTACTATCTTCTTTCTGTGAAAATAAAGTACTTACTTACTTATTTACTTACTTACTTACTTACTTCCAAGCAGGGAGATTTACTGAAAATCAATCGGTTTTACCCTTCGGAAAGCCCCGTAATATTTGATCTAAGCGTCGGTGAACGACAATGACAGATAAATGTCAACGGAGAGTTGCTAACTTCGGTTAATTTCTGAAATTCGTTTTTATTTTTTGACATTTGGCAGTCCACTGAGACAACACCATTGACCATATTACTTTCTCCTGTCATTGAATTTCAGCGCAATTAATTGTTTAGCCCGTTTTATAACTGCATTTCGCTCAAATAAAGATAGAATATCCAATCTTAGGAGTTAGAAGTAATTGCATCTACAATAAAAGTTAATCGATCTTGTCGTTTCATTTTCGCAAAATCACGCGTTTAAATATGTAATTAATTACCAAAATTTCCCAACTTGCAATATTACACTAAATTCGCGGTTCACCGAACACTTTTAAATCGAAAATAATTACTAGCATTAACAAAGGCAAACCATTTATTTACCGTATCAATTTGAACACATATAAGGAATTTATTTAAATGTTACGAAACTAATTTGGTGCGGGAATGCGACTGGAAAAACTACAATGTTGTAAGATGGTGAAAGTATAACAAATTCCATTTATCCTTTAAGTTTGCTATCTCCCGCGAATTGTAACTCGATCTTATGCGCGCATATATTTCAGAAAGTGTAATGTAAAACCTTATCGCGATTTTCATCGGCGATAAAAAGTAAAATCGCCAGAGAATGTTGTGGAGCAGAGAAAATGGATCTTCTTTCTGGCTATTAGCGATTAAAAGTTACTCAATTATCACGAGATCGCTAATCGCGGCGTACACCAATAAAAATACACGTTTCTCTTTGTCTATAAACAGTACCTACACATGGCAGTTGTTTGTGTACGGATGAAAGTCAATTATAATTTTTAAATAACGCCAAACGGAATTGTTCGTATCAACTGGGTTAGTTACATAGGTTAGTTTTGGTGAAGAAGAAATATGTGTGTTTTGTTAATTAACGTTGAACGCAGAAAAGAATTAAAAAAAGACGTTTTGATGTCGATTTTGCATTCGTTGATTAAATTTGTTAAAGTAATGCTAAAAAGGAAAAATAGGCAACAGCATAAAAAGCGGATTATCCGGTTTTCTTCCAATACTTTTCATTGGGAAATATGTACATCGTCTGTTGCTTTAGTATAAATTAGTATTTAGTGTTATCAACCCAAACTATTTAAATAAAATCACAAAAATGGTTTGTGTTTTGCAAGAAAAGGTTGAAATTGTATTAATTTATGGCGCCGAAAATCAATGCGCTCGACGAACTACCGCAACATTTAACGAAAGGCATCATGATAAGATCACATCTCATAGGTATCTCTTAAACCTTCTTCTGAAATTTACTCAAACTGGGTCTGTTGCGAATATAAAACATAAGCAGCCGAAAGTTTGAAATGAAGTTGCTCAAGTGGAAGTATTGGGTCATTTCGGTATAAATCCTCGTGCTTCACTTTTTATTTACATAGATTTGTAAATAAACATAGTAGCGGATATTGGAGTAACCCAAACTCTCATCTGCTTGTAGAAGGGCATACCCAGTACCCTGAAAAAATTAATGTATGGCAGGCATCTTGGAGGACAAAGAAATTGGGCCATTGTTTTTGAAAACGAAAATCTAAATGGTGGAGAATGATTATATCAAAACGAATCAATCAATTTCAAAAAACTAGCCACGAGCCAATTTCTGTATCAAAAGTTGATAATACTTCTTACGCGTTTCAGGAAATTTTTCATAATATTCTAGATTTCCAGAAATGAGTATGTACATATATTGAAATAAGTATATCTTCTCGTAATTATTTTTTATTTCACCGAGATAATTAGGTTATTTACCCCGAAATGTTACTCGTGCAGATTGTAATTATTTCTATCATAATTGCTTCATGACATTACATAAGACGACAGAGTACTTGAGAGGAGCAATTGCGTTTTTCTCGTAGCGGTTCAACAACCTAACGTGATATGCACTTGCGATATGATCTATGTAGGCTGTGTCGAAAGCAAGGAATAGTAATGTTCATGAGAAATTCATAAAAATTCTATTTTGACAAAGTTAATGACTACCTTAGACATTGTTGCAATGCCCGTGTGGTTTAGCCGTACTCTGTATATTGTATGTGCATCGTGCATGTAACAAGGTTCATAGCGAGAAAAAATCTAAAATTTTCCAGTCGTTTACGCTTGGTAGTAGAGTTGTACATGTTGTAGGAACGCGGTTAGTTGACAGATACGTTTTTTGTAGACTTAGAAAGTACATAAATTTTATATCGGCATCACTTTAGGTTGACCCGTATTCGATCTGTCGTGTTTACTTTTTAATGCAGCATTCGTTTGAAAGTAACCTCTATCAACATCGACATAATATAAACATAATTCTTACGTCTACTACAACCAAAGTGTTAGAAAAATATTAATAGATCCTGAAAAAGAATCAATTCTATTTGTATTTCTGTATATTACATCACTTGCTTCTATGAAATAAAATTTGTTGACTGATTACAATCAAAGAATTAATATACGCTGCTCAAAAGAATTTTTAAGAATATTTCTCAAAAATGAGAAGCATCGCTACAGATTTTTCTCAGTGTGAGTATCAAACAAAAAGTAGTGAACTTTATTATTTGCTAGCAATATGATGAAAGCATGTTTGGGAAGCCATGGGTCAGGTGGAATGCGAATGTACACAGCAGAATATCAGTAAAACGTGATTTCTCAACTCTGGCATCATTTTATAGAAATGGGAACCATAGGGTGTTCCAATAATGACAGGGCAAAGCTAAAAGGGAATAAAAGAAGTTGTGTACAAGATATTAACGAAATTCTTTGCCTATTTGAAAGGATTTTTTATGTCATAAGTCGATTGCGGATTATTGGCATAGACCTACGACTACGTGACAGAATCACCCTATAATAAAAGTCTAATGGGGTAAAGTCCTATGATTGCCATAATCTCAAGCCGTTCATGGATAATTTCCATTTCCACCATAGACCAATGACAGCGCCAGTCCAAAATTTGCATCAAACAGTAACTTTTTGGACGCATTTCCACCCGCTGAATCTTGTATGAATTGGCATCATTCCACATATGTATGACAATGTTGTTTACAATATTAACGTAGCCATTCATTAAAAAATGTGACCAATTTCCAGCGTAAATTGGTCAGTTTGATCTTGTAGGTAGGTCCAAATCCTAACGCAAAATTCGCCAAGTTGAAGTCTACGAAAGGTCGAGTTCTTGTGACTGCCTCGAGTTCACTTCCATGACCATCGGCAATTCTCTTGTACAATCTGGCACTTCTTTGACGTACGAGGGTTGGTTGAGTGTTTACTGGCACCACTCGTCTAGAATTTGAGCACCACATCTTGGTGAGTCGAGTACGTTTGCCTATTTTGATAATAAAATTTTATCATTTGGATGTGCTGCCCAAACCTGTATTTTACCATGGTGAATTGGTGTCAGTGACCACCTGAACAATAAGCAAAAAATTTGAGAGACGCCGCTAAGACAAGATGGCAACAAGAACTTTTTTGGTCACCAAAATTTTCACCTGATATGAAGGTGGCTGAGAAGCAAAAACTGCGACCGAATTAATAAGAGACTTCTCCAGTTTGATAATCAATGCTTTTGTTCCAAATGTCTGAATTTGCCCAGAATTTTCACAAAAGTGAGACTAGCAACGGATCAAATGATGTTTTATGGAACTAGTCTCTTATTTCTACTGTTCCTGTCAATATTTGTTATTTGTAGTTTCTTTGTTTGATATTTTTGTTATACCCATATTTGTTTGGAAAAAGCGTCAGCATAGCAATGGCACTGTGGTGGTGGAGTACATTGGGTTGAAGAGGTTTGAACCGATAAGACTTCGTGGTTCGCTAATGACTCTGACGGCAATTCTATCAGTAGGAGAGCTATGGAGACTTTAGGTCAAACATATAAGGTTAACGTTGGTCATAGATGGTCTAGTCTTTAAATGTTGCTGGAATTTTCTAGCGCCCTTTCTAGTAATTTTTGATTACTCACTTCTAGATCTCAATTATTTATTAGTTCTTTTATTAAAAAAAGAATTATCTCCGACAGCGTTCGAACCCAGGATATGAACGTTTCGGTCAGTTTAATGGCTAATAAATCGATTGATGAAAAATGTCAATAAAATTTCTAGAACGTTGGAGAATTATATTTTGTGGTTTAAACTTTAATCGGAATTTAAGATGATCTAATGTTTATAGAATTTTTTGTTAGTAATAAAATTACTTGGGGTACATTAGGAAAACGTATTGCTTCACAAATTCTTGCACCTCATTTAGTTAATAATTATTTGATAAATTGACACACTACTCCATGCCAGCGCGATAACTGAAGTCTTTTAAACAGTGTACTTTTACTTTATTGTTGATTTAATGTTACTTATAACAGGCAAGTACGACATATTACGGAATTAATTCAGACCAAACGATTTTCGTAATCGCTACGTAACCGAGAGCTGATATAAAGGTTACCAAACCAAAACATCTTTGTAATTAATTCGTCAGTTTCACGTACGTTTCTCGTGAAAAAAAGCAAAACTATGCACGTTTATCGCAAATACGATCGAATAAATCGATGTATGTATATGTTATATCGATCTTATTAATTTATCTACACCTATTGTTCGGGCTCATACAATTGTTTCAGAAAATTTATTGAATCATTTAAAATCATTAAAGATTAAGTGATTACCCATAATTTTTCTTTATTGTATTTGCTACTATTAATAGACTATCAGACGTTTGAAATCATAATCGTGTTAAGTTGCTTGTCATAAATCAATAGTCTTTATAGTAGTATCAATACTACCATACTCGTTTTATTGGTGATTATTAGGTAATATTGGTTTTGATAGAGCTTTATACAGGTTATCTTGGTTCAATAGGTGCAGTCCTTGAACCTAAAAACATAATTACCAGAAGGAGTTAACGAAAACAAAACCTATCCAAAATTCTCACAATTAGTGCAGAATTATTTTGCAGCAATTTAAAAATTTAAATAAAAAAAATCATAAACTATATTTCACGAAAGTTTAGACAGGGAAAATAAAAGTTGGTATAATACATAGCGAGCAACAATGCTTGACGCCAAGATATTAAATATGATGAAGCGAACTGTACATAGGCGTAGGAATAATCAATATACCTCTACATAACAGCATACATAACAAAATGACAGATAATTGCACTACTTGACAGCGAATTCAAACGCATTGTGGGTAAAGGTCTAATTAGAAGATAGTTTTGATAAAATTAGAAACAAATATAGAATCAGCCCCCTTCAATTTTTGTTGGTCGCAGATTACATTGCCAAATTCGACAGGAACTAGAATCCATTCCGGAAAAATGTAACATTAAACCAATAATAAAATAGAAGCTCAAATTCTTTGTAATTAGTCTTTATTGACAACAAAGTGCAACAATGTCATGACATGATAGGATAGGGTTGTATACGAAATCTGGCTGTATTGGCAATTTTTGTTGAGCAGTTTTAGATAGGTGAACATGTTTTAGTATGCCACTACTAAGTACTATGTAGCTAACTGGGATGTCTAGCAAATACAAGAATGTATGTATATGACTTAACTGTTTAAAATGCTATTGAATTTGTCAAAAACGCTAACAATATTCAGTTAAAATTTTATACGCGAGCAAGTTTGAAACTGACTTGGCCAAAGGAAACAAGTATTTCTCCAGAGTTTTGGTTCAGGTGGGCTGATGATATTTTCGTTGTGGTTGATAACCAAAATGCTCAAGATTTTCTCGAAAAATTAAACTCAAGATTCGATTCCATTAAAATTTATGGCAGCACAAGAAATGAACAATGAATTAGAAATTGATACCTACACAAAAGACACCAACACGAATACATTCATTCCCGCTAAAATCTAACGATTGTAATAACCGTGCTTCTTAACGACATCACCTAAATGTTTGTTATACAATCTAGTAGCACATTAAAAAATCTGTTAGGTAATCTCAAAGACAAACTAGAAATCCGACAGAAATCTTGAAATTTACATAATTTCCTGCAAAGATTGTGCAGCGCAACATCTTATTAAGAACGGACACCATACCGACACAGATAGTCTTAAATGAATGAAAGCAATTACTTCGCCACAAGAACTGGATGAGTAGTAAAGCATTTACATTAGTAAATTATTGAAGAGAGGTTACCTAGTACGAAAAATATCAAAAAATTATTTCCAGAAAATCCACCGTAAATGATATGATTACGTAATATCAGCAATAGGAGGTACAGACAATTGTGAGCATCCAAGATCGTCTCTTATTACCACAAGCCGTAAAGAACTAAGAATTAAATTGTTAAGTAGGCGTAAGAGCAATATAACAGCACCACAAATTACGTCTGAAATTAATCTTGGCCGTAATAAAAAGAATTGTGTAAGTACAGTTCATCTTTAGGAAGCGGACTTCCAACAGCGTATGGCGCCATTACAATTAAGATTACAAACAAACATGTAGATGGTTAATATAGACCATCGATTCTGGGGTCGTCTTCAGGAAATCGACATGTGTCTCTTTATAGGCTGTTCTGAGATAATCTTCTGTGATATCTTTTTCAGTTTTATGTCTAGCAAAGAAGCACATCCCTATGCGGATCCCCAAAGAATATTTCCAGGAATGGTCTCAAAACAGCGAGAACGGAGAGGCATGGACTTTGCTACAAAAAATAGGTATAACGGAACACTCATCCAAATACAAAAACTAAAAGTTTTCCCGAACACTATAGCGTTCCACATCGTGGCAACATTCAGAGCACAAAGTGATAAAGCACACACAACCAAGCAAAGATTATCATCACCTGAGAAAATTGGATTGGCGGTCAAAGATATTACACCTAGAAATATTGCAAAATTTGATAACATCAGCCCAGAATTCCTGACAAATCATGGAATATACGCAAAACTTTGGCAGGCCAAATTCTTAATTCTTTACATAATGCATACCAGTAATATACCAGACCAGATTAATATACAATTGTAGTAGGTAGTCGTCTTCAAACGAGGTAAGCCAGCAAACTCTGCTAAGAACTACAGACCAGACTAACTACAGGAGAAAAGGATTTCTTTGGCAATAAACAAAACTTAAAGTTTTGTCTTCTTTTACATTTAATCTTGTTTTTTCGTTAATTTCAAATAAGTGTCCACATCTCTGTCTATATTGTAACGTGCGAGCAACAAAGATTGAAGCGTTCTACATTTGTTTCTAATCTTATCAAAAGTATCTTCTAATTAGACCTTATAATGCATTTAAATTTGTTGTCAAGTAGTGTATCAGTCTGTCACTTTGCCTGTTTATATTTTACACAATAAGAAAGAGAGGTTATGTTGGTTATGCCTACGCCTATGTATAGTTGGTTTCACCATATTAACAATTTAGGACGACTCAATCATTCTTGCTCGCATTGTATAAAATCAGTAAATTGACTTCTAAAGGATTAATCTATGATAAATTACATGTTGGCAGATATTTTTAGATTCATTATTCGGGACGATTAACCTTCGCTTCCCTTTTATGTTTTAAATTAGCTAACTAATTATTATGCATAATCTATATCTGATTATCAAAAAAAAAATAATCCGATATAATATAAATCATCCGGCGAATTTCTCAATAAAGTTGATTGATTTATTTTATTAAAGAATAAAAATAGAATAGCGGTTATTATGCCCAAAAAGAAAAATTATTATTTGAGGTAGCCTTAAACTACGTCTGCATTATTTCAGCATACTCATGTAATTATCGTCTACGAAACTTACCAGTAAATATACACAATGCGTGCACAAGATTCCTACGACGATGGTACCGACGAAAGAAAACACTAATCCGCCGTTTTTGAAAGCGTTGGGCATAGCCAAAATACCTGTTCCCAGAGAGCCTTTCATTAAATGTGTCAGCACACCGGCCGTCCTGCAAACATATTTCGGTAACCTCGTACGTGTACGATTTTGGTTGTCTTTTTGTACTTACGACGTGGCATGTTCCGTTTGTCTGTGTTCGAATGGGTTGTAATCATCTTTTTCGTTTATCGTTTCTTTACTGCCGATGGGTAGTTTGACTTCATTTTGAGCTAGTTTCGTCCTGAAAAAAATAAAATAAAATAATTTGATCACCGAGATATTCAAACAGAATTAATTTTTTTATATTTTTTGTTTTAAAGTATTTCTCGTCTTGGCTTCCATAGACAAACAAAAATTTATTAAGTTATTTAAATACTACGAAATTAGGAGGAGTCAATCATGGCTAAAGAACCGTAATGGGAATTAGCACAATATAATCCCAAGACGATTTGGAAAACGTCGTCCAAAAGGCATAGAACCACTAGAAGCGTAATTACATTCTATAATATTTCCATGTCTATACCAAAACATATTCTGGACACTTGTGGTAAAGGAATCACAGGAAGACATTGGTGGCATTGAATTGTTCTAAGCTGAGAAAATCAGTGATTTCCATTAGTTCTATACTTTTCCAGAATTGAGCAAAATAATAGCGAAACCTAATCGAATAAAATCATGTTTTAAGTCACCCCATCGCCAAACCTGAAAATCGGAATAACGACTACATCTATAACAATCTGGAACTACTACTCCCTTTTTGATGATCAAAAACGGGAGTAAGCTTTGGGAGAATGTTCGACATAACCTGAAACAAGTAGCAAAATGGCGAAAAATGCAGAACTGGAACATCGTTCAATATTTCCATCCAGATCCAAGTATCTGTTCTTTCAAAATTTAACTAAACCAAATAAGATATTGCTGGGGAATATCTAGAAATGTGGAATCTACACTCTAAGACAAAAGGAAAGACATTTTTTTGAGTCCGTCTGATGAAAAAAACTAGATAAACATGATATGAACTCAAACGCAAATTGATGAATATTGTGTCGTACGAGATAAACTTTAGGTCGTTTGCAACAAGAACAGCATGTCAAGGAGCTCATGTGCAGCGTTATGAGGTCATGCTTCTCAAGGCTCTTTCCCAAACAATAATGAAGTCTACGTCGCCAAAGACGGTATGGTAACAAATATGTCAAAAGCCAGTTAAAGCAGGTCTGCTATAATTCATAGTTTCTCCCTTTTTTTATAAATTCACGCATTTGGGGGTTGCTCCATTTTATTTTGCAAAATTGTAATTTTAAACATTGTTCCAGCTTATTCAAGTTAAGTTAAAGTTTCTGAACATTAAGTACTCCAAAACAATTTGTCAAATCTTTTTTCACGCCTAATTGTTTGAAAGATTGTAACCTTGTTGTAGTTATTCTGACTATTACTTAACTAGGTACTCCAAAATTTCTAACAGAAAAACAAACTGAAATTATAGTTTCTAATTACTTCAGAATTCAAAATGATTGATTTGGACAATTATAAAAAATTTACCAAAACCTAATACCTAATAATAATAATGAATAATAATAATAATAATAATAATCTTCCATATTTGTCCAGCAGCAACGGCTATTTACCGGACATACTTTTACAATTCGAGTGAAGTGATATTACATAAATGTACAAATAAAATGTAACAAAATATAACAAAAAAGAGATCTTATTGAATACTATCATAATCGTACAAGTAAGAATATGACTTATTATAGTTAATAGTCATATGAAAGACCGGTGCTTTCACCAAGGTGTTAGTTTTGGCTCGAGCATTAGATAGATAGATAGATAGATAGATGTATTTGAGTTGCCAGCGTCATACAATTAAAAAAGTATACACTACAAACAACAAATATAGTCAAGAACACAAAACATCAATACAGAACAAAAAACTATATAAATATATGTACATGTCTGTAATAAAAGATGAAATATATAGGTATATATGAAAACATCATAAAAGAAAAAGACTCCTAAGCGAAGAACTCATCCAGTGTGTAGCAGCACTTAGCAACTAACAAATCTGTCAATCTACGCTTAAATTGTTTAACTGTAATTGCTGATTTTACCTCGATGGGAAGCACGTTGTACAGTTTACAGCCAACATTAAAAAAAGATTTTTCATATCTCGCAGTTCTATACGAGCCTGGGTGCAGAATCTGTTTAGACCGTGTAGGGTACTCATGGAGTAATTCAAACCTTTCAAAAAACGATTTATATTTATAAATGTACGATCACAATTCTAAAATATATATTGAAGGTAAAGTTAGCATTTTCAATTTTTTGAACATATCTCTACACGACTCTCGAAAAGTAATGCCAGACAACACCCTAATAGCACTCTTCTGCAACACAAAAACCCGTTGCCAGTTACCACTACCCCACACAATAATGCCGTAGCGTAATTGAGAATAAAAACTGGCATAATACAAACTCAAAAGTACCCGTTGGCTGCAGTGTTTAGACATAAATCTAAGCGCATAACAAACCTTTCGCAGACGTTCACAAAGTAAGTCAATATGAGGCCCGAAAGTCAGGGTGGTATCAAATTGAACTCCCAACCCTAACACCCTAACATCATCCACACGAGATATACCAGCTGGACCAGTGCAGTCCTTCTCTTTTAATTGAAAAAAATTATAATGGGTTTTTGTCTCATTTAAGCATAAATTATTTTTGTTAGACCAAACCTTAACTCTTTCATAAACATTACTGATTTGTTGACATAATAATTTTGAATCTTTTTCAGTAATAACGATAGTTGTATCATCCGCATAAAAACATAAATGAATATTATTACACTTACTAAGATAAAAACAAAGATCATTAATATAAACAGCAAATAAAAATGGCCCCAACACTGATCCTTGAGATACGCCTTGAGCTAAATTAGCTATATCACTAGTTACTGAATTTCCTATTTTGACATATTGAGTTCTGTTTAAAAGATAAGATTTTATAAAGTCAAATGGGGTACCACGAATGCCGTAAACAAATAATTTATCCAGAATTATGGAGTAGTCAACAGTATCAAAGGCACGTGAATAATCAATAAATAGACCTTTGTCAAGACCATCAATCACCCGATAGTAAAAATCACAAAGTGCAGTCTCAACACTTTTATTAGGCAAATAGGGATGCTGGCAAGGCGCTAAAAGTTTATATTTTGAAAAGAAAGACAAAAGCTGTGCAGCAACAATTGATTCAATAACTTTGGAAATACTTGAAAGCAAACTAATAGCTCTATAGTTAGCAAATGAATTCTTATCTCCCTTTTTATACAAAGGTTTAACCACTGCCACTTTGAGCATACTCGGAAATTGCCCAAATTGAAATGATAAGTTAATAATATATGTTAATACATCGCATATGCAAAACTTAATACGTTTCAAAAGATTATTCGATATTTCATCAAACCCACATGATTCGGTTAATTTTAATTTACCTATTGTGTCCAAAACATCAAAACTTGTCACGGCAGAAAGAAAAAAAGAATTACTATTTAAAGGAATATTCTGTCTCATAAATTCAGAATCTATTGACTTACCAGTGGTTCTATTTTCAGTAAAGGCTACATTGAAACCATTTGCTATATCCCTGTTTGATAATTTCTTACCACTAATTGTCATCTCAATCTCACTATTATGCTTTGGCAACTTTCCTTGTAATTCTGATATTGTTTTCTTTCTGCTATTAACATTTGTTGGTATTTGTTATTTAAATTCGTACTCAATGTCTTGAACTCGGGGTACTTTCTAGCTAGCGCACCATATATATCAACTCTAAAATTCAGGTCGGTTGCCTCAGCTGACTTTTGAAACGATTTAGAATTATTTGAGTTTTGGCGAAATCGTTTCAACGGAAAACACAGATCAAAAAAATGTTTAAAGACATTAAAAAGTTCTGAAAAGCTGCGTCCGGACACAATTCGGCAAAGACACAATCCCAGTTTTCATTTTTCAAGTATTCCATAAAGCGACCAATACTTGTTTCGTCAAAAGAACGTCTAAAAGTATACGTAGTTAAATTACCTTGATTCGGTGTGTTTAAAAATAGTTCTAAAAGTTGGGATGTATGATCAGAAAGATAAAAATCTCTATTGACTATCTTACAATTACCGAGGTTTGATGTAACAAAAACATTATCAAGACAACTGCTAGTTTGAGCAGTTATACTAGTTGGGGAATTAATCATTGGACAAAGTCCGAAAGAACCCATAACATCTAATAGAATTGTTCTGAAGTTGTTATTAACTAAAAAATTTACATTAAAATCGCCGCCTATAATCACATTACAATTCTTATGAACGTCACACAGATAGCTAAGCAAGTCAAGCAGTAGGTTCAAAAAAATATCGAAATTTCCAGAGGGAGGTCTATAAACCACTCCGACCACCAGGTTTATATTTACAAATGTCACACATGCAGCCTCAAACACACCCACCCGGCAAAAACTATCCACCATTAATGAACTCACGTGATTATAATATTTTTTCTTTACAAAAATACAAACACCCCCATGTTTTCCAATTTCTCGACAGAAGTGTGCTT